>JAQLOM010000034.1:13845706-13860706 GCA_030068315.1 Chrysichthys thysi
AATATTGCTGTTACACATTTTTTAAAGTTTCATGCTAAAACTGTGCACGGCAGTTACACCCATGTGAGGAGAGTTAAAGTTATGTAAGCTGTCCTTGCAGCGCGGCCATGCTTTCTCTCTTTAGTACTAAATAAGCAGGCAGTTTAAGATGTATTTAATTTTAACCCTGTGTGGTGATTGATTTCTGAGTAAGGAACATGTATATCAGGCAGAAAGATGTCAGATGTGTGTGTTATTTGGGGGGAGGCCTCTGTGTCGAAGCACCTTCCCTATAGACTGCATTAATGAAGACAGAGAAAGAGAGAGAGTGAGGGAGTGAAGGGGAAGGAGATAAAAGAGAGAGTGGAGTATGCACATCAAAGAGTTGCTAATGATGGGAGATGCCATTAGGGGTTGTAGTGGCCTTTGTTTCTGCTTTCTAACACCTGCAATTTGTTGAGGGCTTTCTATGTGCCACTGAATTACCCACATTTGCATGCCCACTGTGTGAATACAAAAAGGAATATAAAAAAAGATCCCCAAAGAGTTTGTGTGCCTTATGCTTAAGCACTGCTTCGTGTCTTTTAAGGAACAGCTAACTGATTACCTAGCTGATGCTGCAATATAGTTTTGGATTTCCCGAACTAGGTTTAACAGGTGTGTAACAATATAATATCATTTCATTTGATAAGAGGCTCTTGATTCTATAGGGCTCTGAATCAAACAATGCATTCAACAGGCATTGTGCAATTCATCCTACATACTGCTGATTCTTTCAAGCAGCATTACCCAGCTATTTAGAGAAATCACAGTGGTGATTTCCCAGCAGGAAGTTCATAGCTGCAGATATAAGATTCTACTCAGTAGTGGAGCAAGTAGGCTTCAAAAACATGCTTGAGCTTCAGAGAGCAGCAGGGTTGCCAGGTTCAGTATTTTGACCAAATCTAAGTTTTGACTCATGGATGGAAAAATGACATCCCTCAAGACAAAAGACTTATAAAGAGATGTTGTGAGCTAGTTTCAGGTCTTGTGAGATGATGTAAGAATGGAAATTTTGCTGTGACCTGGCAACCCTGCTCAACAGGGAAAGCCTGGCCAGAGAGCTGATGCTTACTTAACCATGTTTAATTCTGTTACATTTTAATGCACAGCTTTGTTTCATTACATGCTGCCAAGCCTCTGAATGGCTTACACAAACAGCATTATTATTACATTTTAATTATTGTGATTATATAATGTTTTAACCAGTTAAAATGGAAACCTAAGGCATATGTTCAGTCATTGCTTATTTTTGTTTGTACCACCATACTGTAGCATATAGTATCATATCAAATTTGTATTTTGTGTATCATTACCCTCTTAAATTTGAACATACCATGCACTAGGAGGCATCGGAGTCTAGCTATCAGTACTATAGTGTAGTAATCCATATGACCATATGGGTGAGTATTGTATCCTGTCTCTTCAGAAAATGAGCTTATTTAACATTTCTGGGCCTGCGGGGTTTGGAGGGAATTGTGGAGCAAATCAGAGCGTGAAATTGCGATTAGCCCCCGTTGTTTGTACCAATTGAAGGAGGCTATAGGACTTGGCATGGCCGAAGGTGTAACCTGTTTTGTTTGGCCTTGCTGAAGCCTTCCCAGATGGAGCGAGCAGCTGCCATTGAGTAAACGTGAGCTGTGTGTGTGCAACGAGGACGGCTCAGGCCCTTTTTAGATTCAGGAAGCAAAGAAACAAATCTGTCGCTCACAGTCGGGAGGAGCAGCCTTAGAGAAACACCTCGAGCTAGAGCGGCAGCTCTGCAGGTTTCAGCTCCACTGTGTCTGTCTTACCTGGCTGCTATATCAGACTCAGTGGAACACCACACAGTGCTGCTAGTCCTTAAGCGTGGATGGATCACACTAATAATCGAAACATCGTCGCTTTCACTGTCTGCTTTTCAGAGGAGGGGCACCCTACTACCTCTTCTGTGAGGCAGTGTTACTGCCCAGAATATGTATGGTCAAGTCTAAGGGTTGCAAAATCACAAAGCAGCCTACTGGAACTCACAGTCTTGTTCATTTATAGCAGAGTCATTACTACCCCAAAGCTGCTTTATTTTCCAACAGCTGCACATTCCAAAATGTGTAATTCCCCGTATACCACAGTGATAAGCCAACAATTGCAATTAAAACTTTTTTTTAAAATTTATTACAGAATGCACATTTCACGCATTGTTCATTTATAGTTACAGTGTTGTATAATGTTATGGTTTGTGAAAGAGTATTTCCTGTCACTTGCGCTATAGTAGCTATATACAGTCATTACCTCAGCTGACTCTCTGTTTTCCTCTCTTTTGAAGTTAATAAGAAAAATGCAGCTTGTAATGTTGCCAACAAAGTGAAATGTCCTCTGTCCTGAAGTCTCTCCTGCTTCAGAACACTTAAATGAATAGAATTAGCTGTGACTACACAAACAACAACATATTCGGAAAACACTTTAGTATAAACCTGTGATTAGGCTTGTGGACATTTTAAGAGAAAAGAAAATGTTCCAAACAAAACTAAGTTGTCATGGGACCTTCCTGTTTTGTGCCACTGTAAGTTAAGTATCACTTAATTTTACTAGTTAAGGGGGATGCTGCATCACTTAAGTAAATGAAAATAATAATGTAGTTATATCAATAATAACTCCGAGTGTGGCCTCACCAATTCCTCTGCACTGGCAGCTCTCTGCAGCCCACAGTCATGTTGCCACACACGGAGCTGTGGCTGCTGTTTGGATCATGACCTCTCCCTCCTCTCATGACCCCAGGTCTGTCTAGGTTTGACCTTTAAACGTGCAGCCAAGCTTTTGCCTGGTAGCCTGAAGAGGGCCAGTCATATCAGATTTCAGGGGAAAATGTTGGAGAGCCAGGAGTGCAGAGCAGTGCACTGGGGCCTGAGTACAATGGCAGCTTTCTGTCAGGCAGCGACTTCAAAGGCTCACTGAGTGACTGCTCTGAGTTAGACTTTGTTGTAGATCACTGAGGAAATTCACAGATGTTTTCTCATACGAGACACCATTACGGCGGCTCAAGTACCCAGTAGCCCCGAGCATTTCTCTCTCTCACTTCTCTCATTTCTCTCTTTCCATCTTTCCTGTTCGGGCTCTCTCTTTCCCATGCTCCCTTTCTTGTATGTGAGACAGATGTGGAACCAATTTTCCCTTCTTTTTTCTGCAGTCTGTTCATAGGACATAAAAAGACAATTTATTCACTTGAACCTTTCAAGTGAGAGACCCGAATAAGGAAGCTTAATGTCATTTTTGAATCTACAAAGTTATAACCAAGTAGTGCATATCAGTAAAATGTGTAAATCAATGTGTGTGCTTTACATACAGTTTATACAAATGCTTATGTATGTTGACCATTTCTAATCATGATTAATTAAAGTTTCTCTCTCTCCCTCTCTCTCTGTCTCTCTCTCTCTGTCTCTCTCTCTTTCTCTTTCTCTCTCTGTCTGCCTCCACACACAGATTGCCATCTTCAAGTCCTAACCATGTATATTACAGTAAATACTGAAGCATTATAATGTAAATCTTTATTATTTAAGGTTTTTACCCATGTGTGATATAAACAATGGAACCTAAATTTACTATTTAACTTTCAGACATATGGATTACTGTTGTTTACTTGATGTCAGTGTTAGTCTATTCCACTTTTGTAATAATATTATTTTTCTTGCCAACTGCTGTTAAAAAGATTGTTCATAGAACATGCTCTTTTATCTTTCACTTTGGTTTTTATGACATTGTACATTTGATCAATTTCCTGAATTTATTGCTATATTTTCTTTCAGTTTATTCAATCTATTTGACTAGATTCTCCACCAAACATGTCTTACTACAGCTCAGTACAGAAATGCAAACCCAGAACAATCCTTATCTCCGGTGAGTGTGTGTCGTTATGCCATTTGGAAACCCGTTCTCAGGAGGGTCTCTGTTGTTGAAATGGTAGAAATAAGTACTAATATAGCAGTTTGATTCAAATAAAAATTAATGTGAAATGAAAACTCTCACTTTTTCTCTCATAGATTAAAATTTAAGCAGAAGACAGCAAGTTAATTTTAATGGCAAGTAAGTAAATATAACAATACTTAAACAATGCGTTTACTGAAGATTATAAGGGGCCGACTTTCACTTAAGACGGACATTACACTACCCTACTTATGCTGGTAGAGTAGCTATCCCAGCCACAGACATAATCAAGATGTTTGGGCAACTATGTTTGATCAATAAATGCTTGTCATTATTTTTAGCTCCGCCCATATGTCCCAGCTTGCTTGCATGGTACCAGAGTAAAGAGGCTAGCCAAATTCAGCATAAGTAATTCGCTACATGATGACTGTCTTGGCCACGCAGTGACAACGTAGAGGATTGTGGGTAATGTGCTGAGCTGTACAGCCTCGTATGGTGGAAAATATATAGTTGAATGGGTTTTGGGTTCTCTTGAGTCATGACTTTAATTTGGCATAGTAACACTGAAAAAAATGTTAAACTTCTTATACAGTCTTATACAGTATGTGATTGTTGATTGTTGTCTAAGGTCACTGCTTGTGTGCACACTTTTTCTTTATTAGTTGTGTTTTGTACCTCACTGACAATAAAAATGAATACATAAAATGCTTACTTATGAATGATATGTAGAATTATGATAACAGGCAAGACCTTTCTCCCAGAAGCATCCTGGACACACTAATTCTTATAGTACTAATTTTAATAGTACACTGATGGACACACTAATTCTAATTGTACTTTAATAATATAAGTAGACTTTAATATTATATCCCTTTTAAAAACAGATACAGTATAAACGTGTATAGATATTATGGAGATCATTTTTCAAAATACACTATATAGCCAAAAGTTTGTGGACACCTGACTATCACCATTATATGCTTGTTGAAATCCATCCCATTCCAGATTTAGTCCCCTTTCTGTTATAATAATCTCCACTCATTTGGTGGAGGCTTTCCACTAGATTTTGTCGAGTGGCTGTGGGGATTTTTGCTCATTCAGCCACAACAGCATTATTGTTAGGTTAGAAGACCTGAGGTGCAGTCAGCATTCCAGTTCAGTTCATCTCGAAGGTGTTCAGTGAGATTGGGTCTGGTCTCTGTGCAGAACACTTGAGTTCTTCCACTCCAGCCATGGTCTTCATGAACTTCACTTTGTATACAGGAGCATTGTCATGCTGGAACAACTTTGGACCCCTTTATTCCAGTGGAGGAAGATTGTAATGCTACAGCACACAAAGACAAAAGTTGTTTTATTCTTATGTCTATGCTATACATAAGAATAAAAATAACAAAAGATGCAAAATACAGACAGGGCAAAATAAATAAATACCAATGCTCAGAGATTTAATAATAATAATAATAATAATAATAAGAAGAAGAAGAAGAAGAAGAAGAAGAAGAAGAAGAAGAAGAAGTATTATTCAAACTGTTAAAGATAAAGAAGCAATAATAAGAAATGTTGCAATCTTATGCATCCATTGCAGGAAAACTGAGGTTGCACTGGGCCCAGTGGGAATCCCCAACTCGCCCCTTGGCTGCATGGGAACACAATAATCCCTTCAAAGGAAGCAATCGACTTCCAAATCAATGAAGGAAAACTTTTAAAGGGCAGTGGGAGTCCTTGCAAAAATGCAAAATAAAAACTGGATCATTGATAATTGCTTAATTCATCTGCATAATAGAGCAAAATGAGCAAAATTTAAGTTTGATGTTCAGTTCTCTTCTCACAACTTTGCTTATCAAAAATGACTGAAATGCTGCACTTTTTTCCCATTTAGTATACCTTACTGTTAAACATATAGGGCATAACTGTGGACTAGTTCCATGGTACAATAAAATTTATAAAGATCCTTAACTATACTAAAACAGCACCTCAGTAAATTTGATGTAAAATAGCCTAAAGTGCCCTTTACTCTTTAATACTGTAGTGTGTTTAATACTGGTTAATACAGCAGTTGGAGCAACTGAGATTGGGTTGCTTAGATAACTGATGTGTAGACAAGTAGGTGGAGAAGTGGGTGGGTGATTGGGAAAAGCGTTTCCTTTCACTAAAGATTGAATCTCCTCCTACAGAGTATCTTAAACAGGGTCTGAATGGCACCCTCCTGTCTATAATTTCAATGTAGGCTATTAAATACTAGCTTTTACACCCTAGGTAGCAGCTATGTGTCTAATAGGGAGCCATTTGGGATTTGGGCTCAACTTTTCATGGAAACGCCAAAAGAAAAATGTCATGCTTTCTGACACTTTGACACCTTTAATTAGCAAAGCTAGTCAACTATGACACCTTAATCACTTGACAAGTGGACTACTGAGGCATCATTTGTCATTTGTTCCTGAGAATTCCCATACAGTGGCTTTCAATTAGGGATGACTGGATAACTCTTGGAGCACTTCTTAAGTTAACGTTATGCTCGTTTTGAAGTGATTTACAAAACCAGGATTTCTGTAGATACTGGAGTAAAAAAAAATAAAATAAAATAAAGAAGGATGCCAATACCTCCCCCATAGCCTACTTTATGGTAAGAATTTCGACCAAGAATTGCTTTTCTGTTGTGTTTTGGGTTTTCTCCCCAGTCTTAGCTGAAACAAATGGGTCGAATCCTGATTAACTTTGTGTTGAATCGCATTATCCTGCCCCTTTGCCCCCCCCCCCGTGAAGCTATCTAACAAGCCTCGTACCAATAGATTTGGGCAGATAACACGGGGGCATTGTGGCGACGGGCCGCGCTACAAATCCTTAATTACAGCATGGGGGATCGGGTGACTCCGCCATCCAATACCGGGCTCCCCGCGCAGACAGGGCTCTTTGATCAAGAAAATCCAATTATTTGTGTATATACATTTCCCACATAGTGATTACTTCATTAATTGTCCCGCCTTTATCTCCACCCTGCCCATCCCCCCTAATAATCAGCCCTTTTATCCAGACCAACAAACACACCATAGGAGCTTTGTGGATTCAAAGGATTTGCTTCCCGCTCTCAAAGAGCCGCTATTCTTTGATGATTGGGCAGCGGCAAACTTCAAAGTCATAAATCTTCCTCCTGACTGGCTGGCGGCCCACCAAAGTCCTTATCAAATCCTAAGAAGTGATCCTTCAGTCCCTCAGATGGTCCAAGGATATCTGGAGGAGAGGAAGCGCAGGGACTCGACTTTTCTGCAGGAGCACGCGTGTGTGTTTCCCCGGCGCTCCGACTGCTCGTCGCCTGACACCGGGACCACAACACCGGGGAAAGTTTTGGCCATGGCAGCGGTGGCTGTGCTGAGGAACGACAGTCTGCAGGCGTTTCTCCAGGTTCGTGCTGCCTTTTAAAACCCGTTAGACATGTTGTTTTTTGGGGTTTTTTTGTTTGTTTGTTTGGATTTATTTTTTTTGCACGGAAGTGACTGACAGAGTGGGGAACACAGGTTCGATTTACGCCAGTTTTGCTCAGCGGCGTGATCATGTGCCTTGATTTCTGCCGAATATCCACAAATAAACAGGTGTTTGGCTAACTCTAGTCTGTTATTGTTGTATATAATCTTGCATGAGTTTGGTGTCCAGGTCGCACTGAAGTTGCGCGTCGGACTTGTTTGGGTTTGTTTGTTTGTTTGTTTCTTTCTTTCTTTCACTGTCTCCCCTCGTGCTAACTTTATAACCTGTCTTTCTTTTGGATCATCCAGGACCGTACTCCAAACTCTTCACCGGAAAACAACAAGCATTCACCTCTGGCGCTGTTAGCAGCTACGTGTAACCGGATCGGGCACCACCACCACCATCACCACCACCACCACCACCACGCATCCAACCCAGCCGACTTCATCCAAGTTCCGTACGACACGACCCTGGGCTCCCCGTCGCGCATTTTCCATCCGTGGAGTAACGAGGCGAGTCCTCAGCCCGCTCTTTCCAGCACTTCCTCTTTCGGACTATCATCTAAAGCTCCCCTTTCCGCGCACCTCCAAGGCTCCTACAGCTCTCCCCATGAGCTGCCGTTAACCCCTCCGGCTGAGCCCTCGTACCCTTACGACTTCTCTCCGGTCAAGATGCTGCCCTGCTCCGTGCAGTCGTTGCAGGCCACGTGTCCGCCGACCTACGTCCCCGCTGTGACGTACACGGCTCCAGCGCCCATGCCACCCACCGTGCCAGCTTTTGTAGCCGGCCACTCGGGCCTGGTACCCCAACAGCAGAGACAGCTGTCCCCGAACCCGGCCGAGGACATCCCGTGGTGGAGCTTGCAGCAAAGCAACGCTGTAAGTCACCCGTCGTCCCTGGCGCCCCACCGTTTCCCCCTGCAGAGGGGTTTAATGCTCGGCCACACGGAACTGGCGCAGTACCAGAGTCAGATCGCTGCTCTGCTGCATCCCAAATCCCCCCTCGCGTCAGCGCGCCGGTGCCGCAGGTGTCGCTGCCCCAACTGCCAGACGTCCAGCTCGAGCGACGAGCCGGGGAAAAAGAAGCAGCACGTGTGTCACGTCCCCGGCTGCGGCAAAGTCTACGGCAAGACGTCGCACCTGAAAGCGCACCTGCGCTGGCACTCCGGGGAGAGGCCGTTCGTCTGCAACTGGCTCTTCTGCGGGAAGAGTTTCACACGCTCCGACGAGCTGCAGAGGCACCTGAGGACACACACCGGGGAGAAGCGCTTCGCCTGTCCCGACTGCTGCAAGAGGTTCATGAGGAGCGACCACTTGGCCAAACACGTGAAAACACACCAGAACAAGAAAGCCAAACCGCACGAAAAGAGCGCCGAGCACGTGAAACGGGAAGACACGAGACACGCGTAAAGGCGAGCGAGATCCGGTGCTCTCCAGACCGCGCGCAGGGCGAAGAAGGGCAACTTTCCCAAGTTGGACCCAGCCAGTGCCAGGTGCTCGGTTTTAAGGCGTGGAAGTGTCGCACTACTGGAAGGTGGAAGCTGGATTTCTGGACTTGTAAATAGGATTTTCAAGTCTGTACATCAGTCCCCATGGGGACTTTGAAGGATGTTTCATATCCCTGTGCTGCCCATATATCACTAACAAGTTTTGAACTTGTGTTAAGATCTTTGTCTTCGGTGGAAGATCTCACATTGGTTGTAAATATCTATATTTAATAGCTTTTGTTGAAGGAAAGTGTCAGTTCTCGCTCCTTGTGGGGTGTTTTAGCATGCTATATTGAAAACAAGCTGTTCAGTTGCTGTGTAAAAAATAAAGAACTTGTTCATCCACTTCAAGTTGAGTAGTAAGTAAGAGGTTTCCACATCTGGGGAGAATACAGCTCGAGATCTTCTGATCAGCTTCCTGGTTTTAGCACACCCTTCAGGTAAACTTGACATCCGTGTAGAATAGTGTTTATAGCTTATAAACACAGAGTAATTAGGGCAAGCCTGGTTAATAGCAACTTTTACATCAAAGTTAACAACCTAATATTATTATTGTTAAAGGGAAGACATTAGTATTAGTAATGTTCACATGTTCACATCATAGCTTATGGTCAGGCAGTTGAAGTTTGGATAAGTTGGTTGGCAGCTTTAAACCAATATATAAGTAAAAAAAATATATGTGGCTGTCTGTAACTTTAGCTTGTGTTATTAAGGCGTATGTCTGTGTGCTGTAGAGTATTTATATTTAAGGTGATCTGCCCATACTGAATTTTTTTTTTTTTTTTTACAAATCGTGCAAAAGTTTTACTTGTGTGTGGAGTTTTAGTGAAAATACGTTAAAGGAACCAGCTGTTTTAGGTCCAGTAAGTTGCCTTTAATTCATTTGTGTAACTTTAAACAAATCTCCATTTGTTTGCGTTTGCAGAAAATAGAAGAAGGTAATTCAATACCTTCATAGAACCAAATGATTTTTTTTAAAGTTTACTTTCAGAACACCTGGAGATCAAAACAATTTAGAAAAAAAAAAGTAACAGAACTGCATATGGTGTGTGCATTTTCACAATATCCATCCCTGAAAGGAGTATTCATCATAATTAGACAGTATAAACTTGCGGCTGAACTTTTTAAACTGTTCTCTAGTGCCTAGTGAAACAGAACATACTGCAAAAATATGGATTGTGCTTATGGGATGAGACGGCCATTCCACCAAACTTTATAAGTATTTAGGGAACTTATTTAGAATGGAAATCTACTGTACTATATGTGTAGAGCTCTTGAAGGCCTGAGAGTGTAATGAATTTCATCCTAATTCAGAGGCTGATCTGGTGTTGTAGGGTACATTCTTTAAAAGGGTTTGTTAATGGCGTCGTTGTATATTTAAAAGTTAGCATCCTAACAGGGCTCTAGTTATAACCCTTTCTGATGGGGAAAAATCTCTATGGTTCTACAGAACCTGTAAGGGTTGCTCTAGAGATATAAGCAAAGTACCCTTAAAGGCTCTAGATATGACCTTTTTTCTACGACTGAATAAGAACTTTTTATGCCAACTAGAGAATAAGTGTTGCTGGATGTACAGGTTGACCAAATAGTGGTTCATCAAACTGGTGAAAATGCTTTTATTACTAGTGTCTTTATCTTCTAATATAAGTAAAAAATATATATATAAATAAAAAAAAATTGTTGACACCACTACAGCACCATGTTGACATCAGAGGACAAATCAGTATACAATTTAACTGAGTTTAGATTCTGTAAGATCCTGTATTATTGTTACTTGGCGACAAATGGACTTATCTATACATGGTAAGCAGCAATCCTGAACTTCAAAGACAGACACTTCTGGATAGTAGGAGTACAGCTTGTCCTATGATGTCCTTTAACCTCTGATCAAACCTTTGAAAGTACTTGATGATAACAAGCTACTTTTTTCCTAACTATTAATGTCAAACATTTATAAAATAAGATCTTTCATTTGGTATTATGGTATCAAATACAATGCCATCTCTATGACTTAACAGTGTAACTGCAATATATTACTTTTGCCGATCAGAGCTATTCATACGTGGAAAAATCCTCACTGACAAAATAGTTTAGTTTCATGCCTGGTAATCTTTCGCTTTTAAAACTTTATTTTTTATGAAGTCGATTTTAAAACTCATAGTAAATTATCACAGCTCATAGTCCTCATGCAGTATGTCAGCAGCTAAATCCGCCCAGCAGACCCATTAAGCCTGCATACATCTCTGCGACTTTATATTAACTGTATTTATTTCCAGTTGCTAAGTCTTTCCATTCTCAAATTGTTCTAACGATACGTATTCTTCATCTGAGCTCCTGCTGTGTAAAATAAAAATTACCAGCATAAATACAATTGGTCAGTTGAGACCACTAGATATGCTCTTTATTTTACAATGTCTAAATCTATAATGCAGAAGATCAAAGTAGCTTCATAAACAATTGATGATCTTTGCAAAAATAATAATCGTGTGTCCAAGTTTTATGTTTATATTCTTCCTCAGGTATAGCTCTAATTGTGTATCAAGACTGCAATTTGTGCAGATTATTTTTTACTCCATTTCTTTATTTTACTGGATGGTGAAACTACCAGTAATGGCATTGAGACACAGAATAAATACAACAGAATATATGCAGTACGTTTACATATATACTATATGTATACTGTACAGTTCATGCATTAAACTTAATCGCCAAAGATAATCAATAAAAATTCATCGATAACATTGGATCTAAAAACACACGCAATAGGCACATCTAATGTCAACTAGTAGACTGTAGAAAAGCCATTCTTGTAGCAACTGCAAAACTCCAATCATTATCAACTTTATACAGAACAAAGAGTCAATCAAGAGGAACTGGCTAGAAAACTCCAGAGATCTGGGGAAGTGGCAGACACAAGAAATTAGCAATATAATAAGGACAAGTCCATTTAAAGGTTTAAAACATTAAGTAAATTCCTACATCAAAAAATATGCTGGAACTCAGTTGGAGTCGAAGAGAATTAGTGGGAGGCAACAATGTATGGAGGCTAAAAGTGGTCTGTCGTGGCAAAGGTAGATAACTGTACAGGAAGCTTTTGACTGATTATAGTCACAAAAAGACCCCCAACATAGAAGAAGTTTCAGTAATCTAAACAAGAATCGATAGGTTGAATTAAGATGATAAAGTGTAAGATTTAACATATAGTGCTAGGCTGCGTAGTTTTTACAAAAAAAAATTGTTACAAATATTCTAAAACTTATCATTACTTCAATTTACCTTTATTTGCCTATAAAAATGATTGCCCTTTCTAATTGAAATGTCCTCAAGGCAATAATTTAGCCCCTAGGTTCTATCAACATAACAATGAAAGAAAATGTTATGTTTCTGTCTAGCATGTCTCTCTGGGACAATTATAGAAAAATAATTGGGTCCTAAAGTTGACCCTTGAGGAACCCCCTGATGATGGTGTCAGAAGAAGAAAATAATTCACTATGATATCAATTGGATTTTTCTAATACTAACATTTGAAATAAATCAGTTGTGTTATATTTACTGAAGGATGATGGAATGCCCAGTGCAGCATTTAATGGATATACCATAGTGTTCAGTGTAAAAACTAACTGTGATCATGACTTCAATGGAATGCTGTCTGCAGTCAGATCATTTGTAAAAACTGATTCCGGACAACAAAGTACTCTAAAATGTTTGTTGCTGTGGTAATGCCAGTGATTTGCCTTCATTTTGTCATTTTTGAGTGAAATCCCTTTTTTTAGATGATTCAATACAGGATGTGACATTTACTGTGATGTCAGTTCTCTCAACATGCGGACAGAACTATCAGTGTTCATGATTGCAAAGTAAACTGAAATCAAAATTAAAGTTTGACACTAATTCATTCACTGGATTTGCTATACAATCTTAAGTAACCGAGTAATTGGAAAACTCTAGTTTTTGAATAATCAGAATTATTTTCTAAATCCTGACAATAAACCACCCAAAGAATAATAAATCATCCAAAGGAAGGTTTTGCCTGTTGTGCACTTCAGATCCATTTTTCCTCACATAAAGTAGTTTTGCTAGCAAATACTTAATATAGTTGCAGATAGCACATTAAGTTGTTAGCTCTGATCCAGTGTCTGTAGATGCGACAGATATCAGAATAATGGTATATGGGTGCTACTTGTGCTGTTTTCTGGGCTGAAATACAAGTGTCTATGCAATTTCTTGAAATCCAATAATGGCTAAAAAGGTTATGACCATGTGAATCATTTGTTCACTGCTCAAATCACATAATAATTGTTAGTGTGTAACAGATGACACTTTAATTCCATTCCCATATGCTGGTAGTGTGATGCACAGCTATGCTCAGGGTCATTCAGGGTAAAACAGTTCATCATCAGTGAAGCAGCATGATCCAAATAAAGTGGTCTGGTATACTGTGTAAAAGACTAAGCCTGATTTTGGCATGAAAAAACAACAACTGAGAGTGTCTGATAAGACAGCATTTACCAAGAGGCTACTTAAAAGTGAATGATGAATGAATGAATAAATGAATGAATGAATGAAAGTCCATTGTAAATATTTAACCATCCATTATCTACACCACTTACTCAGTAGGGCTGCTGAGAAACTGCAACCAATTCCAGCTGACTTCAGACAAAGAGGCCTGGAACACCCTGGGCATATCACCAATCTATTACAGGACTAACACAGAGACAAACAGCCATTCACACTCAGTGGCAATTTGGAGTAGTCAGTTGACCTTATCTGCATGTCTTTAGGCTGTGGGAAGAAACCAGAGTGGCAGGAGGAAACTCATTCACTCACAGGGAGGCTTGCAAACTCTAGAAAAAAAAGTGCCCAGTTGGCCAGCAGGTTTAAACCCAGAACCTTGTTGCTGTGAAGTGACAGTGCTAACCATTGCAACAGGCTGCCCTTAATTTATACAGTGTTTTTATAACACTTAGGGTTGTTGTACAAAAAAGAGAGCAGTGATCTGATCTAATTTTGACCTTTCTGATGGGTAGCCACTATGTTGTAGGGCACATAGAACAGCTAATGGTTTTCCCAAGGAATTACTGAAGAACTCTTTAGGGTAGTTTACCTTTGTCCCTAGGAAGAGATGTTGTGATGCTGTTTGCTTGCTAGACAATAAATTGGTGTTTGCAATAATTGGCTTTAGCTAACATTAGTTAAACTGTGTGATAACCAAATGACCACTTAAGTTCATAACAGGCTTGCATCCCAGTAAAATATTATCGGTTCCAATCTGGAAACTGGATTGTAAGACATGAGTGAGAAATTATTTCATACAATGTTAAGATACAACGTAGTGGAAGATTAGGAACGCAGCTTGGTGAGCTCATCCAAAGTCAGTCACCTCTAGTCCATTACTATCTGTAAAAGATAATGGTTATAGGCCTGTATGACTGCTAGCTGTGCTGGTTCACTTGTTTTTATTGATATTTTTATTTTATCGATGGAAGCATTGCTTAAATTCGACAGAAGCATGTTGTTAAAGAAACACCTTAAATGTTAGTGGGAGGTTTTCACCTTGCACCCAGAGAATAACCTGAAACACACTATTAAAGATAAAAAAAAAAGTTTTTCAGGGTAAGAAATGGAATGTTCAAGGTTTAAGTTATCCGATTTGAACTTCACTGAGCAGCAGTTCACTCACCGAAGGCAATACTGAAGACAAAATTGGATTGAATATCCTCCCAGGCTGTAGAACATCAATAGGGAGTATCTCAGTCCGGTGATGTATAGACTGAAGATCTGTGCAGCCATGCGGTTGTTACTTACAAAGGAAACTATGGTCTATTTATTGTAAAATGTATCTATTTAAAAGTAAACATATTTGCTGAGTTACTTGTGATCACTGGACTGGAAGAATGATGTATGAATGGCTGTGGATGATGTAGAATTCACTTAATAAAGGTGTAAATGCAGTAATGAACTCTGACACTATTCTGATTTGGAGGACGAAGGAATTAACAGTACCACTAAGCTGTTATATTCCAACGCCATCTTGTGGTGATTTGTGGATATGAGGCTTTAAAAAGCCTTTTTTATGCTCTCTCTCTCTCTCTCTCTCTCTCTCTCTCTCTCTCTCTCTTACTTTGTATATAAGCTACACT
>JAQLOM010000034.1:13882839-13893590 GCA_030068315.1 Chrysichthys thysi
AAATAAAAACATTTTATAATATAATAGCATATGTTCTCTCCTGGTCTGTGTGTTTAAAATGGTAGTGTGTTTTAGATATAAAATAACAATATATGATTTTAGGCAACAAATAATTACCTGGCATTTATTATCATTTTAAATTTCAACAGAACTGTACACTTCGTACCCAAAGTAGATCAATACAGCCATTTTTAAAAAGCAACATAAAAGCAGCAAACACTTCAGGAAACCAGATTTACAAGAAAAAAAAAAAAGAAAAAAAAAACTTAAACATTTGTCCAGAATTAATCTGCTGAAATGTAATATCTGCAAGTATGGTCCTGTACAGCAAATATACATAACTTTCTAGAAGGGATTCTTTATTTTATTTTATTTTTTTTCCTGCATAGGGATTCTGTACATTGTCATTTGTCTACATTTGGTTATTTTGTGCATTCAAAATTAGTATTCTGCCTGGCCCTATTGTGACACTACGCGTCACAACATATGCTAATTACATTCTTGTAGCTAATTGTACAGAAAACAACTAACACTCCCCCAAATCCAAAATATCGCTTATAACATGATTTTCAGTTTATACTGAAAACCTTACAGACCTTCTGTATGTGTGTAACCCCCTTCAGCAAGCACCTGCCAGAAAAATCATTTTATCATTGCCATCATTTTACCTGGCAGAGACTGCATTAATTTGTATATACTAAGTGTCAGGTCGTCACCTGTCCCTTCAAAGCAACTGCCACAAAAAAGAAATTTCATCACATTTCAAGTTACTTAGATGTAGCAGTGCTTTATAGAATTTTTAAAAGGCCATTATGCTTCAATAACGTTTACGCAACGCTCTCTTTCTGAATGAAAGCTTGATCTTTTCATGCCTAACTTCAATTGGTCAAACTGCCCAAATCCAAACAACAGATTCAACTGTTGATCCCCAGTATCCACAATCCGAGGACATGCTTGTCCCTTGCCTGCTTGGCTCCCATCTGGTTCCTGCAACAGGGAGAGCAGAGATGGGCCAGCACAATGTTCAGTCAGTGAGTCAGTGCAGTTTGTCAGTAGATGACACTTGAAGGTGCTGGACTGGAGGCCAGGTTGCCAGAGGAACTGGAGCGTCTCATGTGAGGCTGCAGATACGAATCGCTGCCCAGCTGCTGCACATCAAACCTATCTTCCTTCCTATATGCAAGACAGCGTCGGATAAATGCCTGCCAACCAAAAATATGAATACAAGAACACACATTAGTCAAAAATAGCATATAATCCTGCTAAAGGTATACATGAATATATATACACTTTCCATATTCAACTGTGCATCCAATAGCTGCAAACAGCAGTTTAAAAGACAGTAATCTTCCAAGAGACGTCAAAACAGTAAATTCTATGTTTATAACACTAGAGGGCATCCTTGTGACATGACCCCAAGTGAAAGAATTGCACAATACACTCGCTGTAATGCTCATTAGCTGCCTCCTATCATGTGAAGTGAAAATGTCAGGAGAAAAACCTCTTTAGTTGCTGTGTATATTTTTTTGAATCCACAATTAACTACTGTGATGCTGTTTTTATTCTAAAGTTACATTTAACATAGCAATTAGTTGATTAAATAAGTTAATTTCTTTTTTTGTTGCTCTTTATACAATATATGGATTAATCTTTAACAAGGATTAATAGTCATCAACTTGTATTTTAATATAAATAAGATTTAACCCAAACCTATGCCATTGCTTTTCTGCCAAATTCTTCACATTTCAAAAAGGACAAAGATAACTGGGTTAATGAAGGCCATCAGTTGCATCTGTAAAATTATGATTGTATTTTTTTAATTTAAGGTTAAGTGCATTTCTGTATCATTTTGAGCATGCAGTCAAAGTTAAATGGTCATCACTGATGTAGGGATGGCAGTACACACGTGCAGCCTTATCAAATGTGGTTTAGTTTTTTTTTTGGGACACCTCCATGTTGTACAGACACTGTACCAGTATAACACTCACTGACCTTGGCCTCATTGCTGGCCACAGGTTTGACTGGGAACTGCACCTCAGTGGCTTTGAGAATAGTGTTCTCCTGCAGGATATCCTGCTGGGACTGGTTGTGACCAAAAGGCTGAAACAGAGGAATCATTGTACTATTAGTATTCTTATAAATTGACAAGTTAGCAAATTCAGGAAAACACTGGAAAAGGTTGGCCCATTGATTCTAACATTGACTGAATTCACTACCTTCTACCAGTTTTGCCAGTCTTCTTACCTTCCTTCCATAGAGACACTGGAAAAAGATAACTCCCACAGACCACACATCCACCTTGTTGGAGATCTTTGGAGGTTCCTTACCCACAACAAAACACTCGGGGGGCAAGTACCTTCAAGACAAAACCATGACAAAAAAAAAAAAAAAAAAAAACTATATACATTATATAAAGCTGTTATACCAAGTCTAAGACCACTGCGGCAGGTTACTTTGGAACTCCCACCAGTAAGTGCCAGCTCCTTGTGATGTGAGGTCCATCCCATCCACTCCATAGTTGTCATCGTCCATTATTTTAGATAAACCAAAATCGGTGATCTTTATTTCGCCACATGCAGTTCCATCCACTAGCAGTATATTCCCTTAAAATATAAGGATATACATGCAATAAATATTCACATAATTGGCTCAATTTGTACCGTTTTCGAAGACCGTGGGTCTACGTGTATGTCTGATACCTGGTTTAAGGTCATAGTGTATTATAGGTGGTTTGATCTCATTCAGGTATCGTAGTGCATTAACAATCTGCATAACAATTGAACGAGCTTCTTTTTCAGACATCAGCTTGTGCTGTTTCAAGTAGAAGTCCAAATCATTGCCTTCACAGTATTCCAGGACTGTACAAAACCTAAAAAGTAAAAAATATATATTATTTTTAATATATGTATATGTATAATTAATTAATGATGATAATCATAATATCAACATCAACAGCAACAATAATAATACTTTTTTCCTTGCAGTATGCGACAAAACCTAAAGCAAGCTTTTCAGCAATAAGAACCCAAGACAACAAATGAAAACCTTGAACATCTATCGACAGCTCAGAAACACTGTCAGACTGGGATTATGCACAAGCTGAGAGAAAGGTTTTATTGCTTTTATGAGGGGAAAGGCTCAAAGGAGGTTGGGATAGCAGTAATGCAGCCACAAACCTAACATCTTAGCTCTTACATGGTGAAAAGTATACAATGGTTCAATATTAGCCACTGACTTGGGCAAAGGCATCGCCTGCTTGGTCAGTGAAATATGACAATGAACTATTTTTTTTATTAATAATTTTTTTTTAACCAGAAAATACCAAAGCTTTAATAATAAAACCAGGTAGCTAGTCTTGTCCAAAAAAATATCATGCTAGTTAGGTTTGTTTATAGCTCATTAAACACTTTGGGGGGTTTCGATAACTTCAGAATTGTGTGCTACATTATAACAAAATGCCTCCCTGATCATGTCTCGTAAACCTCAGCAACTCTACCACAATAGAGACTGGCATGTGACTGCCCCATTTCACCAATGACACAGTCTAGCTACTTCAGTGATACTCACGTGTCTGTGTCCAGTGAGAAATAGTCATAAAGTTTCACTATTCGTGGATGATCCAGCTGCTTGTGTATTCTGTACTCTCTACAGGCATGTCTACATATGGGAGAGAGGGAGAGAGACAGACAGAGAAAGGAAGACAGAGAGGGTGAGAGAGGTTACCATGGGCAACAGGGGTTCAGCCCTAGGCAGGCAGTCAGCCTCAGGTGAAAGTGACTTGATTTCCAGACATTTACAGCACAGAACAGAATACCAATCAGACTGAAATACCTTAGTACACACTCCAGAGCTTGAATCATGAGCAGACATATTTGACCTCTCGTTTACCAATTCCACCATCCTGTGCCTTTTTTTAAAGCAATGTATCCAATGAATAATGTCGTGGGAAAATCATAATTATAATATTGGTGTCACTGTTTTTACTGTCACTTTATTTTCACACAAGGGAAAGTGCTTTAACTTCACCTTGTACTAAAATGATAATTGCGCAATTAATGGCAGGCTGCGTAAACACACTTCTATAAAGCACTCCCAGCTGGCAAAATCACTTTAAGATGGCATAACAAAAAATAATGGGGTCATTTAAGCATTACTTGTGATAGTTCTCCTTCTTCTCCTCTCTCCAGTTTTTGTTGAGTTGATGGATTTTCACAGCTGCATAACGTTGTTCAATAAGGTCAAAAGCCTTAAAAAAGAAAAAAAAAAGAAACAGAATACTGCAAATGAAACGCGTTTTAAAAGCTGAAGCCAGTTTATATATACACACATACCGTATATCTTCTAATAGTAGCCCGGGCGTTTATTCAAAAAATTATTTGGACGCCCGGCGTTTAAAAGAGACTGGCTCTTATTCCCTTCTCAGATGGAATGGTGATGGGTAAACGGAGTTCTTTTGGCAGTAAAATACGGTATGTTACCGTGTATTAATCATCCACCACTTACTGCCGCTCCAAACCACTGGCGCTGCTAGCATTAGCTCCCTGACAACAACTAAACATGCCGTGAGACCCACTTCTAATAACATCACACAGTTTATCCACCACTTTACAGCCATATATACACCTGTGCACGTGCTATCTGTTCTTTTATTGACTGAAAATAAGCAAACGCTGACACAGTTCTCTCCATACTGCCTCAAGGACCAACAAGACAGATGTCAGAAATCCCCCCCCAATACAGGAGAGACCGCTTCAATAAAGTAACGCATCGCATTTTATGTTCAGTAACGAGAACGGTGTTGTAACGATAAAAACAGTCATTAATTAGATTGCTTGTTACTAAAAAAATAACGCAGTTAGTAACGCCGTTTAATTATAATGCCGTTAGTCCCATCACTGGTCATTGGAGATCATGTTTTTTCCCGGCGTTTATTGGAAACGGGCGTCAATAAGAGACAGGCCACTATTAGAAGATATACGGTAGTTTATATATATAATTAAAATACTTGGATTGATCCAGTTCATGTTAATTATTCTGTAGGTGCAAAATACCTTGTACACTTCACTGAAGCCCCCTCTTCCAAGAAGATGCAATAACAAGTAGCGCTCATTCAGTGTTGGATGGTCTTTAAACCTGATGACGCACAGGACAATTCATCAATTTTTTTCAAGCATATGCAGATGTGCAACAAAATAAATCATGAGGACTTTTACTAAGAGGCAGACTGATTTGGGGGATGTTACCCTACTCCAGTTACCTGTAAATATCTTCTTCTGAGCAGAAAGCACCCTCATACATAGCACCTATAGTTATAATGTTAAAGCTAAACTCCTAGATATTCCAGGTTCAGTCATTATGAACACCTCGCTGGTACCATAAGCATAAATTCTGCAATTTTTCTTCAATAAAAGCTTCAGCAAAAAAAAAAAAAAAAAAAAAAAACGGTGCATCAAAAAGTCAGGCAGTGCAGTGAGGAGCATAAATAATGACAGTGCTATGGGAAGCAGTACAGTGACACCATGGTGACGGTACTCACTGAGAGCTGTCCTCGTTGTTTATTCTCTTCAGCTCTCGGATGTGAAGATTCCGCACTCTCTCCAAGCGCTCCAACTCGGCTTGGATCTCTGCCTCCTCCTAAAGAACATTCACAGACACCATTATTCATTCACTCCGACACACTGTGAACTCAGCACAAGGAGACAGACATAGCTCGTAATCCTTTAAACTTAATTCAGATGAATAAACTGACATTGCGTATTAACGTCTACTCAGAAGAATCGAATTTTCTATTAAAGAGCCGAAGAACTTCATAAAGCTACTGACCTTTTTGAGATGGCCAAGTCGTAGCTTGAAGATTTCCTCCTGCTCGTGATACTCAGCTATAGTTAATCTGCACACACAGGGACAGAGGTACATGCTAGATTGTTTAAAAGCCTGAAGAAATTACATCGCAATGAACAGACATGTTTCTGTGTGATGTGATGCTGTACTGCAGCAGAAATCCACTCACAGCTGAGGCAAGCTGGGTTTAAGGAAGGGGTCAGTCTCGGCCCCGTTAACAGCCTTGGTTTTGCGCTGTTTTTGCTCCGAGTTGGCGCTGGGGCTTTGGGAGTTACTGGCTGAAGGAGGCTTCCTCTTGGCTAACAACTTTCTTTGTCTCTCTATGTCCTCCCTCTGTTGGTTTATAGACTCCTGCTGCCTGCAAGACGCATACAAGCAACACAGAGACTCGAATAGCATCCAGATAATACAAAAATACAAATTTTATTAAATAACCTATTTTATGCAAGGGAACATTTACAGTTAAAATCTGGGTTGCAGTGCAGGCGAAATGCACGTCGACGGAGTTCACACACCTTCTGCATTTCTGAAACAGCATTTACACATTTCTAAATAAAGTTTACCCTACATTAAAGTCTGCTACAGTTTGAGTTAACTTATTGTTTTACCTAGGAACCACCTAATGGCAGCCTAAAACAACCTGAACTGTTATATAAGCTCATTGCTCATTACTCAAAAATTGGGCCATAAGTTCCATGCAGCAGCTAGCTCACGTCACATTTTCTCCAGGAAAAAGTACATGCTACAAATAAATTAACAAATATTCAGAACATCATTTTTTTTACCGCTACGTTGTGGACCAACTCACCTTGATCACAGATTTTATAATTCACCCACCTTTTTTGTAACCACCAAGAACACAGCAGAAGCGTATATAAAAAACCTGTTCCGATATGTAGCCCTGTCCACCTGCACATGCCTTTAAAACATGAAATAGGAAAACAGATTTTAGGGAGGCCCTTACTTGACAAGGTTCTGGAAGGCATATCCGTCTGTCCACTGCTCAGTAAACGAGGCCCCGTGTCTTACAGTGGTGAAGTGTCCCAAACGCAGACGGTCTTGCATGCTCTTTTCCCTACATGCCTGCTTCTCCTGTGTGCTCTGAATATCACACACAGTGCACATATCAAACTGAGCAAATAACAGGGCAGTGAAACCAAACAGTATGAAACCAAAGGGAGTCTTGTAACATGTGTAGAATTTATATGCATACAATTTTCCACCACAAGCACTTGAAATGCCCGGGTATGAAATTCAGCAGAGTTAGATTTCAGAACCTGCATCCACTCTAATGTCTGACCTTCTCAATGAGGAGTTTCTTGCTCATGCTGATGCATTTGTTTAAGCGTTCCTTGTACTTTTCAAGTAGTTTCTGTTGTTCATCTATTTGTCTCCTGAGATCACAGTTTGCCTGATTTAAGGGGAAAAAGAAGAAACCATTTCAAAAAGACAAAGGGGAAAAAATCTACATCTAACTCAAAATATCAAAGAAGATGGAAGGGGACGACGACACAATAATGTCTGTCCTCTTTGTCCTCTACTCACCCGTAACAAGTCATCTATCCTCCCCTCCTTTTTCTCCAGGTCTAGGTTCTTATTGCTCTCCAGAGCGGCCAGCTTCAACATGGTTAACTCAGTCTGAGGAATTGGAAACCCCAAAATACACACAAAACAAAAATGGCACAAATAAGCTGAGCTGATTTATAACCAATTAAAAAAAAAAAAAAAAACTAAAACAGAGTTAGAAACAAGTAGCAGTTTGCAGTCCAACCTGAACACTCTTTACTGCTAACTGTTTAGGGTGCATAATATGGTCCACAAATGTCAAACTGGTGGGTGATGAACTGTTTTGCCTGACCTAAATCACAGAACCAGAAAAGGAATAACAGTGTTAAAAAGACAAATGCAGAAATTGGGCATGTGTGTGTGTTTGTGTGCGTGTGAAAAAACATACACTGGATCCAGGTGCAGAGTGGGAATGTGAGTTCTGGGGAGAGCGAATAACTGGTGGCAGCCCTCGAACTGGACTGGACCCATTACCAGCCTGTATCTAGATCAAGTCACAGAGAGTGAAGGAAAGAGAGAGGCAGGAAAGGGAGGGAGTGACCTCTGTTAATTTCAGCATCACCCTGTTCCAGGACAGGCTTTTTATGGTGGGTGTTTCTATTTGTCTGCACCACATCACATCATTTTCCTCAAAAGGAAAATCTGACTACAAGTGAAAGACAATTTGAGCTGATTTCTTTTTAATCCATTCCAATTAAAAAAAAAAAAAAAGTGACAGACATATTTATATTTCAGATTCATACTGTAGTATTCACATAGTGTCACATCGTTCAGTTCCAATCAAGTAATGAATGCAAGACTTACATCAAAATAGTCACTAATTTTGCTTCCCCGAACGATAGATTTCCCTAAGAAAAAGAAGTGAAAAACATGGTAAGGAAATCAGTGAATCTATAAATATGCAAAAGAATCCTCATACCTTGGCAAAGGAAGAAAGGCCAGCAAGAAGGGGAGGGAAAAAAAAAAAAAAAAAAAAAAAAAAAAAAAAAAAAAAAACCACAAACAAAGAAAGAAAGAGCTTTACCTTGGCTGCTCTCTGACTGAATCTCAGCTTTCCGTTTTCTTCCTCTGGATGACTCAGAGTATTTCTTTTCAGGGGTCTACAGGACAAAAAAACAAAACAAAAAAAAAAAGAGTTGATCCACATATGTACAAGTCCACTACCGCATCCACCCCCCCCCAAAAAAAAAAACCCACAAAGCTATTGGTATATATAACTGAGAACTGGCCGGCGTATTCGCTTATCTGAAAGTAAAAGGAAAAGAAGCGGTATGAAACAGTTTCTTTCAGCTCATAAATACAGCCCCATTTCAGCTCACAAATACAGATGTAACCTAAAAGTGTCAGAGATGATAACATATTTTTAAGGATCGGTATGCTCATTTAAAAAGATATGCTTATGGAGAAAAGCACTTTATTCATTTTTAAGAAATACATTAATAAATGTTTGTACATTTAAAAACAGCTTTATAATAATGTGACACAGATCACAAGATGAACAAAAGAACTCCTTGTAACAGCATCACATTACACAATGTTCAATTTCTCATAAAACACTGAAAACAACGATTTGCCAAATGATGTCAAGCGACCTGTAGCCAAAAATAGATAACATGAGCATCTTAATCAAGCCTGATTTTTTTTGTAAACATGCACCAAATTGCATGATTAAAGAATATAAATAAATTAAATGATATATTTTGTGTTGCACCGATACCACTATACATCTTGATATGAAGTGATGAATTGTTACACCCTGCTGCAAACAGGAGAACTGAGACGGATGCAGAAATCCTACTCAGCAGAGACAAAGAGTGGCTAGCTGCCAGTACATCTTTGCATTCTGATCACCAAGGAGCTCACTCGCTGCCTCAGCCTGAAAAATATTTGCAGCATTCTCCCAAAAGAAAATAAATACATAAATAAATAAATAGGTAAATAAAGTACCACTTTGTTCTTATGTGTTTCGTTTTCAGTGCTGCTGTGGTTTATGAATATGTAAATGCTGATTAATTGCTTATCTATTTAGGGCCACGAACAGACTACTGATCTGAAAATAATAAACATCACATATTGGGGTCTACCTAACTAAGACTGAGCAGTGTAGCCCTGCCATACAGTGAGAGAGAGAGGCGGGGGGAGTGCAAACACAAAAAAGACTGACTTACTGAATATGCAGGAGAACTGCCTCTTTTTACGTCAGAACCCTGGAGAGAAACAAGCAGGTGGAAGAAAGGGACAAGCAGGTAAGAGAAAGAGAGTGGGAGGGTGGGAGGGAAGAAGAGTCAGAGGAAGAATGGGGGGGGGGGGGGATAAGATGTTAAAGAAAAACAGGTTCTTTGTAACAAACTACATGACCAAAGCTTCTGTTTATAATTAGCCTTTAGTGACAGTGACTGAATGTCACAGCGGTCTTAATGAGCGAGGCGGGCTGGTTATCGATGCACCACACACTCCCTGCTGGCATTTTTGGGTCACAGTGGGCACCAGCTCAGAGCCATGAAGAAAAAAAAAAGGGGGGGGGCCCTCATGGAAATAAAAATAGAATAAAGAACTTATTGTCAAGTAACTTCAAATAAAGTGCATGACAAATAAATAACACAAAAAAGACTAAATTATACATACACACAATACTGCATAAGAAAGCATTTTTAAGAGAACGTAAACACACAAAAAACTAATCTATTTGAAAACCATTACCAGCATAATGTTATTACCACAATTCTAAAAGTATATTGTGATCGTATATTATGTTCCAATTATGAAAATATATTGCAAATCCATTACATCCTGTACAAACAGGGCACCACTTATCTAGGTTTCTGTATATACATGCAACCTATTTTAATTACTAAAATGCTGACACGGATAGGTTTTTTTTTGGTGGTTGGGTTATAATTTAATTTTGTATGGCCTATTCCTGATTTCGTACATCATTAACCTTTTCCTCTATGGAGCTGTGCTGAACTGTGATCACATGCCTTGCTCATCATTAAGATAGAAAGATGGACAGCAGAATACATGCTACTGTGGGGGGAAAAAAAGCTGCAGCACTCGAAACATAACACTGAAACACATTTTTAAAAAAAAACCTA
Organism: Chrysichthys thysi; assembly: GCA_030068315.1. Lineage (NCBI taxonomy): Eukaryota > Metazoa > Chordata > Actinopteri > Siluriformes > Claroteidae > Chrysichthys > Chrysichthys thysi. The sequence goes on from JAQLOM010000034.1 coordinate 13,893,342, forward strand.
AATGTATAATATAATATGATAGACCTAGTATTAAATCTGAAATTGAAAAACACAGGAATCTGTTCATTTAATCCAAGTAGGCAACATGGAGTCGCATGTACAAGAGATTAAAAAGAAATAGAAGGAATTTGCCCGGATGAAATGATGAGTGATCTGCAGAGCAAAGAGGTACAGCAGCAATGAAGCACTATATATAAAGATATTTTTCTTTCTGCAGTATTCAGGTACATACATATGCACTGCATACGT
>JAQLOM010000034.1:13908992-13925169 GCA_030068315.1 Chrysichthys thysi
CCTGGGTTCGAGCCCCGGGTTTGGCACAGGTGCCTTTCTGTGTGGAGTTTGCATGTTCTCCCCATGTTCGTGTGGGTACCCCGGTTTCCTCCCACAGTCCAAAGACATGCACAGTGGGGATTAAGCTAATTGGCGACTATAAATCGTAGGTCTGAATGTGAGTGTGAATGGTTGTCTGTCTCTGTGTGTTGCCCTGTGGTGGATTGGTGACCCGCCCAGTGTCTGGGTGTGACGGGTCCGCCGGGTGTCTCGCCCGATGTTAGCTGGGATTGGCGCCATCTTCCCCCCGCGACCCTGAACAGGAATACAGGATGAACACGAATAAAGATGAAGACATATTACAGGTACAAAAGATGTACCCTTCAGGGTGTCACCCCGGTGACAAGAAAAGGAACATTTCACATGACTTTTCTGAGTATGTATGGAGTCAGATTTTTACTCCACCCCCCCCTCCAAAGCTGAGCCACTGATGCATTTTATGCTGTGAAAATATATAACCTTGACTGACACAACTGACAAAGCTTTGCAAAGAGTTGCACGCTTACTGGGAGGATGTTAGCATCAGATCAGTAGTGAAAATGTCAAATTTGGGATCATTTATATTCTATAAAAGCACTTTATCTTGGTCCCAGTGGATACAGGGTATGTCCCACCACGTGGCACAAAACAGGAATTCATCCAGGATTGGATGTGTCTGTGACAGAGCATCAGACGACCTCTCACAAATAGGGGAAATTTAAAGGAGTCTCATGTTTTTCAAAGTGGGATGAACCTGGAGAACCCACACAGACACAGGGACAATTCAGCGCAGACAGTAACTGGTGTTCAGGTCTGCACATGGCTCATGAAGCTGTAATGTGGAAACACTACCTGCTGTGCCAGCAAGTTTCCAAAGAGATGCAAAATCAGTGCACCCCTAATTTGAAGTTACTAAGACAATGGATTTAATACAGCAACCATAATAAAGTGGAAGAGCAATGAGGAAATAAATTGAAAGGAACTCTATAATGATTAATCCTGCTTATAATGCATGTCATTTAATTATTAAATAGATTTGAATGTATATGAAAGAACAAACGTAGCTGTTCATAGGATGGAGTCAGCTCTAATAACAGTAGCCACCACAAAAATGCAGTAAATGTTACACATTAACAGAGTAACCAAGAGATTTTTTAAAATTATGTAATTAAAGCTTGTAGCACAAACTCATACAAGCTTCTTCAATTTGCAATGTGCAATTAATAGACTTTTTTTTGCAAATATTTAAAAATGTTGGGTTTGCTTAACATATCCACAATTGTTGACTGTAAATTGTAAAAGTTACATATTGTTTTCAAAACAACAAAGTGGCTCCAGCCTTCTCCCAATTCACTCACTAGGCACCAAAAAAGAAAAAAAAAACATATTTTGGTGCTAAATTCACATGATTCATAAGATTCTTAACTCCAGTCCTAAGGAAGCATTGCCCTGCTGAGTTCTGAAGTTTTCCTCACTGCCATCCGACTCATGAAGAGCATGATAATTAGCTGATTAGCTGGAATCCACTGAGTCGGCAGTTGGGAGAAATGTTCAAACTCTGCAGGGCACAGGGTCCCTAAGACTCAAGTTAAAAAACCTTGCTTCTCATTAATGTTCACAGGAAAAATACATCAATAAAGACTGGTATATCAGACCAAGAAAGAGTAAGAAAGTACCATCTCTGAGAAATGTAAAAATAAAATTGATGACTTCAAGGATTCTATTAAATACTTGTCGCTTTAGGTTTTATTGCAAAAGGTTTTCTAAACTCCATTGACAACATTGTTAAGGTTTATTGTAATTGCTTTATGGCTCTACAAGGAGATTTTCATCAAACACTATATAGCTTCACACCCCAGCAGGAAGTAAAAAGGCATCCCAGTGCCAATCATTAAGACGCTGTTTACGTACACTTGGTATTAAAATGCGTCTTGGATGATTAGATTACGTGTGAACAGTGCAAAATCCAAGTGTAAACGACCACCATGATGCATTCAAGGCATATTCACTCAAATGACTTGCCAAGGTAGTTTAGGACACATTTGACCACATATCTTTTGTAGTGTAAATGATAATGAGTCCTGAAGAGGGACATAAAAGGAAAAGCAACATAGGCAATAATGAAATCTGAACACAAGTGGTCAGCTGGACACCTTGGAGACACGACAGACTGAAGTACAAACAGCCATGTGTCTCTGCTGTCCACTTGTAATCTGATTGTCCGAGATACGTTTTAAAACCCAAATGTAAATGGGGCCAATGACAGACAGCACATTCATGGTGCCTGGGTTGAAAAGTTGATAGGACTTTGGTGGAGTTGTGTGATGGTTGTTGTCACAGTCTTTATTCCCATAAATAATACAACACTTTAGTAAACTAAGTCATGTATTTGGTAAAACAGAATATCCACTTTAAAAAATACATTCATTGATCCTTTGCATGGACTTCCTTCATTTTGTTCAACTTCATGGCCAGTTCTTCAATTAATACCCTTTTTACACCACTCACTGACAGGCTTGAATTAATTCACAGACAAACCACTAAAACCATGTCAGTATTTCCATCATCATCATTTTAGGTCCGTATTTGCTTATACACAATATTTTTCCACATAAGCGGTCCCAGTGGTCAGTGTCCTGGTGTTGAGAGCTCTAGGATATCGTTACTCTGGAAGGTTTTCGATACTTGCTCTGCATCCACACTCTATGCATCACCACTTTCTTTCCTCGGTTCACCTGAAGTCTCCTGTCTTCCAGGTTCTGAACCTCCTCCAACCCGGCATTAGTGAACAACTGATGGACCTCATCTACAAAACAGTACAAGTGTCATCCTTCTTTTGTACACACAGACATTCAGAATTTCAAAACCTTTGTGAGGAATTACTAATAGAAATAGCATGAATCCTAATATTTGTGTGGATTCAAAGTTTCAGAGCAGGAACACAGTATCAAAAAGTTACCTTTCATAAAAAAATATACACAGGTTCCATCTTGTCGTGTGTAGAAATTTTCAGACAAACATTGCCCTGCAAAAGGAGAATGTCATAGTTGTGTCATCCATGCACGTAGACAAGGAAATAACCTAAGCCTGAATCTTGTATTAACCCAAAATGCTTATGAAATGATATTTTATAAAAGTAACTCTGACAACAGTGCTATAAATAATTCAAATCATAGGTTTTTATACATGCTCTGATTCTGACATGTTATTGTTTCTATAGAAAGGGCTTGTGTTTGCCAGATGTGTTTTCTTGCACTGGCGGTGCCCACGACCTCATTTTCAGAGCGCATCTCTCAAGTGCTTATTGTTGCTGGATTATGGAAAACATCTTCTGACATTTCTGAAGTCCTTCATTGTTAATGTCAAGTCTCTGTTTATTTTAGAAAGGTTAGCTACAACAGTGGAAAGACATGACATCTCATCTCTTGACATGAGAATTGATACATCTTTGAAAAGAAGACATTGCAAGTCCCACCCGTTCTTGATTTTGATTGGTCGGTGAGAGACAAAGGACAATGATGAGCTCGGCAGTGTTCCAAACGGGTAAATATTTTCAACTGAGGTCATTTTTGTGTATAAGATGTTTAGAGCCATCATTGCTGAACTTCATAGGATTTGTGGAGAAAATATACCCTGCCAGCCCAAAAAACACATTTGGTGGACACAGGGCCATAACTTATTCACATTAACTTGTATGGTGGATGCTCCACAAAATTCATTGTTATTTAACAAAAAATGTTTGTTGACATGAAGTTTTGTATTAGGAGATGGCTATTAACATTCATGGAAGGAGTCTCAGGAGTCAGCACTCCGTAACTTTTTTCTACTAAGGAAAAGGCTTTTGGACAGCTCTTTTAAAGTAAATGATAATAAGAACTAACCTGTTTTATGGATGAGCCACAACATTAAATGTAACTATAACTGTTAATCAATATGACAGGTTGTTCCTTAATAAATTAAATAATAGTAATTGTTGTTTTATAAGAGGAGTACAACACTTCAGGGTGTGCTATTATGGGAAAGCAATCATATTCAGTGAGGTAACAGTGGTTGTTGATTAATTTCCTTTAACAGCATATGTCTGTGCTGTTTTTTATCTTTTTCATGTACAAGTATAGAGCCCATGTCATCACACCACATGAGAACCATTTATCTTCCACATTAGAAAGCAAACTATCTCAGATCGGTCATGTTTATGGTTGATCTTATCATCCATAAAGCACAGAAACTGCTGTAACAACAGTGAGTTCATGTTTGACATACAGCTGCATGAACTGGTAAGGCTAGGGGAAAAACAGCATTTTACAGGTTTCCTGCAGAGCCAAAAATATGAGTAAAATGGTTTTCAGTGAAAAATGGGAGAACTGGCAATGCAGAGAAACAGCAGGATATGTAGCAAACATTTTGCTTCTTGTAATTATTTTTGTTTTGTTTCTCACAAGCTTTTAGCCAGCATGTTATAAAAACTCATGACAAGTTCACTGTCTCACTTAGGGTTTACTGTACACTGCACTAGGCTACTGCTAATGTAAAGGAAATACTTAGGCTACTCCAGGCTGGGGATGGATTCACAAAAATCAACTGTTTTTTTTTTCTTCAAACAACCTTAATAGCACATAGACATGTATGGGGTCTAATCTCTTCCAGGTTACCAAATAGTCCACCTTTTTGAGTACTTTCCAAATGTGGACTCCATCCTGACATCAAATTAATTTAGGCTTGCAAACTTTTATAAGCATTTGATGATTTTCTGTATAGAAGGATAGTCAATTCACCAAATAATCATACAGGTCATGGTAGTGGAAGTCTGGGAAGTCAGTAAGCCAACGCTACTGAATTGGACTAAACAAATTTCCTGGCAAATTTTATAGATCCTTCAATATATCGGTCCACAAAGCACCATTCAAGTGTTGCACATTAGTGGAACACTTGAATGATGCTTTGTGGATCGATATATACATTAGTGGACCAATATATACATTAGTGCATGCGCTGTTCATTTTTTCTCTTGCAGATTACCTTCATGTGAATGCATACAACATATTGGGTTCAAGCGTACTGTTATGCTGTCCAACATGGTGGCAAAAACAATGCAAAGCCAAGTGACTGCACAGGCTTTATAGATAACTTAGGAAAACATTATGGAGTTTGTCTCATGCCTTCACTTAAGTTGAAAAGATAAAGTATTACATAGAAGAGTCTACAACATCAATTTTCCTCTCTATATAAAAGAGTATGTTTGCATGTTTTCACATGTGTGTACAGGGCGTGAATTCCAGCTTTTTTTCTCTCCTTTCATTTGTTTTCTTCCAGTGTCATAACAGCAAGGGAATCACATGATGAATCTAAATTTGGTCCGACCACAGGATTTGCAGTATAAACAACCAAATATGATATATTAGTCCATTATACAAAAACCTGGCTTATTTCTTTTCCAAATGAAAGATTGTCGAAAAAACATAACATACTGTAAAAGATGTGTCTCTCAAACATTTGCCAAATTAAAAGCTTCATTTTTTAACAACAGTGACTGCATATTCAAGAGCATAAATTTGTGTCTTTGACTATGCACACTGACTAACATAAAGTACCTTTTTTGAATCGCAGCTGAGCTAGATCATATCTGCCATAATCTCTGAACAGGATGATTCCTCCATGCTTTAAGTAGCCTGCCAGACGATTAAGCACTCTTTGCATCCTGTTGGGCCAGAAACAACAACAAACATGAGGTAGACCGATAAGATCAGTTTGTTCATCTTAATTTCAATTCAATCAAAAATCTAAAAACAATTCAGTTATAAGGACCCACAAATGTTCAAAGTATCTGCATGATTTCTTAACTGAGAGGCATGACTCATGCAGCATGCCAAACATGCAACATCCAAAATGTTCACAATGGTAGTGGCTTAAAGCCTGTAAAAGGTGCCTTACATAAAGGGGTTACACAAGGAACCAAATATGCCTTTATCAGATATGGGATGGAGTGTTCATGAGGGGAATAAACTGTATTTATTAGATTGCATATTTCTAATACTAGATACCTTACATTTACATAAAGGGCCATCGACTACAACAACTTGAGCATTAACCAAGTCTAGCAGATATGGCAATTTGAAAATCCAAGATGTACCTGTAATGGCACCTCTGACCTCACATCTACATAAACAATCAGCCAATAACAAGTAGTATTTGGGATGCTTCCTGCTTTGAGAAAACTGCATGTTGAACGCATTTTAGATTTAATCATTATCTTTATCATTATCGTTATCACACACCTATTTGTTTTTTTGGGGAGATTTTGAGGTGACCAGGCCAACATGCTAATGATCTTAACAATAAAGAATCATCTTAATAATGGTGGGTTGCGATGTCCATCACTGTAAAACTTTTTTTTTTTTTTTTTTTTTTTTACAAAATCCACTATTCTGTAATTTGGTTACACAGGTAGAAATCAGACGCTCATTATTAATGAAGGTATTGAATTTTATCATTAATATCTTATACACAGTAGCTTTTTCGACTGGTACTATTACTTGAATTTAAGTCAAACCTCAAAAACACAAATCCTATAAACAGTAGAGGAGAATCTAATGACAATTTTAATAAAAATGTTGAAGAATCATGTGTATAGAAAACATGATTTTAAAAAAAATAAAGAAATATATAAGGAAAATAAAGAAATATATTCATGAGTATAATGAAGACTATATAATGAAGAATCCCAAGTCTGCATTTACAGACGGCTAAGGACTCATCTGTTTGGATAGCTAAGAGGAGTTCCTTTCACGGCCTGGACACAGTGCAGAAGTGATGTACGGCAATCTACAGCAGCTTGCTCCATGAAGAGAGCCATCACATTTAGTTACACAGAGCAGGCTGCCTGAGCTTCCTGCTAAATGCCTGCCTGGTTACACTTAATTCCCTAAGAAATAAATCATAAATACTTAAGGGCTGTGGTAAAATATGTAAACTGACATTCACATTGGTCAGGATTTTCCAGTACATCTCTCAAGCGGTGGAGTCGAAAGCTGTCTAAAGCCTTTAAGCCGACCCTGGACAAGACTGGGGAACGTTTATATTTAATGAGGATAATATTAGAACCACAACTCAGGGTGACGGACTATAAAGATAAAATGTTTGCAATTTACACATATCAAGCTTTACGCATGCTTTATATGTCCAATAGATGTACTGTTTATATTCCCTGGATTACAACAAAATGTCTTTTGTACCCATTTCCCATGTTTAACTAACTGCATCAGAAAAACTGCCGGTGCTTGGTAAAGAAATAAGAAATAAAAAATAAAAAATACTGAGCCACATGTGGATACCATACCTCTCAGGGTGAATGGAGGAGAGCACAAAGACCACAGCAATAACATCAAGACTCTCATGAGGAAAGGGTAGCGTGGACATATCATCACAAATGTCATGCACAAATGCATGGCACCATGCAGGATCGTAGTCTGGATGCTCCTTTAAGGTGACCAGATAACAAGCAAAAATGAGCTACCTAAATAGGAGGTTATGGATCATATGAATACTAAAGCCATATTACGATAAAGTGCTTACTGAAGATGAATGAATGAGTGGTTTAATAATAGCAATATTTAAGTTTTGTGCTTTCCAAAGGCAGAAGGAGGCAAACAGAGCAAGGAAAAAAAGTAGATAAAATACACAGATTAAATAAAACAAAACTAATAAACAGAGCATGAAAGATAAGAGAGGTTAAGAACACAAAGGATGACTAAATTAAAGAAACAATAAATAAAGTAAATGAATTTCTAAAATATACTGATTAAGTAGAAAATGGTAATGATAAAGATCAAGAAGATAAAAAAAAAACCAAAGTACACATACAATACAAACAGAATGGAGACATTTTAAAGCTGCATAGTGTAAAGCGGTAAAAGGCAAAACTGATATACCATAAAATAAAGTCAGAATTAACCATCCAGGAAAGCCTTTCTACAAACATGCATTTTCAGATTAGAGTTGAAAGCGGAGACTGAAGCAGTTACTACGAATCAAGAGTTTAAGACTTAAAACAGATGATCTCCATCAGCACATTTTTTCCTAAATGCCATTGGTAAGCTGTAGGTTTATAGTGATTGCTGGATTTTTAAAATGTATAATGACCTCAATTAATCAGGAACAGTTTTTTGGAATTTTTGGAATACTGTTATATATATTTTGGTGTCGGGAACATTTTCAGTAGGTCATAATTTGGATATTTTACGCAATACAGTATATTTCATTTGTACATATTAAGTGCTAACATTTTACAGCCTGATTAAGCCAAACATAAAATTCAAGAAAATTGCACATAAAGATTTCATTACAATTCCACTGAAAAACACCAACACACACTGATTGTCTCAAAGCAACTGCTATTTATTAGTTTAATCTGCAGCAAACCTGTCATAAATCAAGTCATGTGATCATGACCATAACGTTTATATTCATACAGCTGTGTTGGCGTTTATTAAACTGGCTCATTTTGGACTTAACATGGTCTTTGCAGAAAGCCTAGGCAAGTTTAGAAAATTAATAATAATAAAAAAAACATTCACATAATTTTCCAAACCCAACTTTTTGTCATTTGTATCTGCTTGACAGAATTCAGCCTCAGCCACAGACACACCTGCTGGGTTTTCTCAAACAGCCACACATATGAATAACCTGATTCAATGATTTATTCTTTTTATTAGTTGAATTATTTGATCTATTATTTCATTTCCATTTTTAGTTAAAGTGTAATGATTCTTCAATGTGAAAACAGGGTAATATGAAATAAAATGATCAGGAAACACTCACGTCAAAGAAAACTTTGTACAGAGCTAATATTAAAATTTAGACAATAACTGATTCTCTTTTGGAAAATAAGAAATCACACAGTTTTGTATTTGTCTTTAAACACAAACTTCTACTCTGTATTCATTTAGGTATTCATTTATTGTTTAAATGCATCACAGTTTAGTGTGTCTCCTCTTAGGTTGTGTGCACAATCTAATGCATTCACTGTGCTAGCAGCCTGCTGCCTCCATTTGATAAAAGCCTCTGCATTCTGACAGCATCAAATATCCACCGGGCCAATAGGCGCACACACACACACACACACACACACACACACACACACACACACACACACACACACCAACCTGGCAGCCATTTTGACTGATCTGCTGTTGGCAAAGTGGTTGGAAATAAGACAAAATGAAGGCTAGGGAGACCCACCGTTTTCTCCCTGAGTGTATTATAGTTTACTCATGACTTTCATTTCACTGACAAGGTCTGCTGCTTACATCTGATCCTCACATCATGTAATCTAAGGTTGTAATTCCATGGAAAATGTAAATGTAATGAAGGAAATGTAAAAGTTATTCACCTTGACAAGTTGGATTGCTCTGGAAGAAAAGTCAAAGCAGTACAGGAATGCATCACTGCCCCTGGAGGAAAAAAAACATAAATATTGTATCAGAATATATGTCGTAAGTGGATGAATGTCATAAATTGTGTTTGATTAAAATAGTTGAGTCAGTTCTCTGATAATTGGCAAAAGTTAAAAAAAAGGATCATTGTTTTTAATATTGTTGCTGATCATTGTTTTAGCTGAGTCACCATGGAACTACTATAATGAAACCATAAAAATAAAAACAAACACATTTTTTATTTAAGCAAACCAGATTAGGATGACCAAAAGTATAGTTTACTTATAGAAAAACGTGGTGCAAAGTGGCAACTTTTTAGTATTGTGTGGTCATTCTCTATGTGAAAGGCAGTTTTCAGATATCGGTCATCTTACAGGGGAAACTAAAAAGTTCTGTAATCCTTATGTTTAGATCAATTACAGCAACACTTTTCCATAAAAAAAAAAAAACACATTTTTTTCCATTTACCAAAATGAACTAAACCAACTTTGGCGTAAATTATAATAGTTTCCTCTTCTATCTTAATTAAATTGTTCGACTTAAATCTTTTGTTCTTTAGTCTAATCCATATACAGTGGACCCTCAGCCCACAAACGCATTGGATAGCGAACAAATCGACGTACAAATTAAATTCCCGAGCAGATTTTGTACCGACCAACGAACAAATCCTTGACAGACATACAAGAAACCATCCCACGCTTCACGGCACAAACCTTAAGTTCCGGTCAAGCACTCATGGTGTGAACGTGTTCAATGCAGTTTTTTTGTTGTGCTTCTAAGCATTTTTGCTCTATAAGCCTTCATTATGGGTCCCAAGAAAGTGGAATGAGAGTAAGAAGCCTAAGCGTATAACAGTTGAAATAAAGAAATAAACCGTCCACCTACGCCAGCAACTACATATCCACTGCAAAGGCGCATTAAAATCATCTGTTTATTTAATTTAGTTTTATTTTTCTACAATTAAGGTTATTTTTTATTTTATTCTATGTTTTATGGCCACACATAAACCCATAATGCACTTTAAAACATGTTCTGAGGGCTGAAACACATTCATTGTATTTACATTAATTTCAATGGGAAAAGTTGAATCGGGTCGCAAACAGACTCGGAACAGATTAGGTTCATGAGCCGAGGATCCACTGTACAAAGACAAGTAATACAATAACAAGAAAAATAAAAAAAGAGGGCAGTTAGTGTCACCTCCAAGCAAGTCAAACTGCTTTATGGTGCATAAGTTCAGAAAGATGTCTTAGAGAAAGCATGTGTTAGTTACATAACAGACTCAAATTAGAATCAAACATTTTGTGCTGTCAAATTCATGCATAGTAATTTGCTATTCAGTGCACAGTGCTAGTGTTTGATCGGAGACATTATTTTCTTACACAGGTGTAAAATATGGCATATAGTGCACAATTTGAAAATAAGATCTGACAAGTAATTTATTTAGCCCTGTCAAGCATGCATGACTTGATCAGACTTTTCTTTAAGCTCACAATATCTCACACAAAGGTTAATGGATTGGGTGGATGGATTTGCTAACCTGATTGCGCTGATGATAGGGAATACACTGTTGCCTACACCACAGCCCACCTGTAGCAAAAACACAACATGTCTCATAGTAGTCGATCTTAGCTGACTATAAGAACAGGCCTGTATGAAAAGTCAATAACCTCCAGGATTCTGAAAGATGCATGTTGCCCAGGGAAAGCAGTAGCTTCCTGAGAGTGCACTGCAGAAAGGTAATCGGTGTGCTGCTGCTTCTCTCTCAGTACAGCATGGTTGGGAATGTGAGAGTCTCCCTGCTGGCTTTCCATCACGCTGCGCTCAGTTCCTCTTAACTCGGGATGTGCTGGCACCAAAGCCTCCTGACCTTTTGGGGTACGACTTGTGCCACAGCCCTGGGGCAAGAGCTCGGGAAACTCAGAGAAAAGCCACTGCCGATTTTTGAAGAACTTGTTTTGATGCATTTCGTAAAATCTGTCCCAATATTTGTTAGCGTCTTTGTTATACCTGACTGGAAAGCATACAGATGCCTTAAACTGCACAGCCTGCTGATCCATGACATTACAATCTTCAAGATATGGCCAAAGGAGTGCGGACACTTGATCATCACACTCATACAGTATTTGGTATTTGTCACAAGGATACAACTGTGCAGGGTGCTTTTTCCTTCACTGCAACCAAGAGGCCCAAACCTGTTCCAGCAGGACAATGCCCCTGTGCACAAAGCATTGTTCATGAAGACATGGCTTGCCAAAGTCGGTCTGGCCTGCCTCAACCCCACTGAACACCTTTTGGGTGAACCGGGGTTCAGCTGCACGCCGGGCCTCCTTGCCTGACATCAGTGCCTGACTTTGCTAATGCTCTTGTGGCTAATTGAACAAATCCCCTCAGCCACACTACACAATCCAGTGAAAAACCTTCCCAGAAGAGTGTATGTTAATATAACACCAAAGGGGAACTAAGTCTGGAAATCTCAACAAGCACATATGGGTATGATGGTCAGGTGTCCACAACCCTTTAGTCAAATGGTGTATGTTTACATATACATTCAGTGGTTCAAAAACGAATTAAAATTTTTGTTTTACCTTGCTCTTCAACTGGAATCTGTTCTCTGGAGTTCTCCTCTGCTTTTAGTCTGGCTTTTTCCATCTCCTCTGGTGACCACTGAACATGATCCCTATAGTACAGTAGCAAAAACATTCAAACAGCCCTTTTTAGATAAATCAGTGCTTTAGGTTACCTCTATTAATGAATAAAGTTAAAGGATGAATAATTTGGGCTGAGTCTATGCTTTACAACAAACTTTCATGGTCCCTCAGTTCCGCTACAGTTAGCAGTATTATGGCCCTTGAATAAATTAAAATGATGCAATGTTACTACACAGACATACCACATGTTATGTTGAAAGATGTCCTTAGGGTTGGTGAGGATTCTGCCTCCGAGTGGTGCAGGAGGTCGTCCACTGAAACGTCTGTGGGGAACATGTCCTACACCACGGACCACAGCCGACACCATCATCTTCAGCAATCTTCTCATTTTCAGTCTTTCATTTGATGAGGAGAGCGGCGAAGTTTCAATGAACAGTCATACACCTTAGAAAAAGTGTGCATCATTTTAATTTTTTATTTTAGTTATAAATACCAAAATAACACAGGTCAACACATCATTTTCAGAGATAAATTTTGTAGTGTTTCTCATGATAATTTCAGATCTGTGTTTCGTTTTTCTACGGAATGTCTAGTTTTTGTGATGAAGTTAAATATATACTGTATGATATTTGGTATAATTAGCCCAAGCGTATGTGAAGATTTAATGACAGTTGTCTGAATGGGACACTTTTACTGTTTTAATGCAAAAAATTCACAGTGATTAGAAAATTTTCCACTCAAGTTTACATCAGAAAGTCAAAATCACCTGTTGCTTTTATTGTATTGTAGAAACCTGTAACCATGACAACTTCCACAATAAACATTTGCCAGTAAACAATCCAGTCATCATCGGATTATTCGAATATTGGAATCTGGACTCTGATTGGTCATCAGGTGTTGATTAAGAGCATGATGGCTGACTGCTGTTGGATGTTGCACTGTGAAAATCCAGACACAGTGTACACAAGAAAATCATACTCTAAGCGTTTTTAAAGAAACAGTGGTAGGTGAACGAAACTGTTCATTATTTCTGTGCCAAGATAAGTGCATATTTCACCTTGAACTGAACATACTGAGACATTTACTTGATTGGTTCTTATGTTTTAGTAAAAACTTTTAGTAAAAAAAAAGTTCTTATGTTATTTAGTAAAATAACATTGCTCATAACTCAAAAAGTTGATGCAGTTGGAAAAAACTGAAAACAGATCAGAAATCAGCTGAAATTTTTTTTTTTTTTTTGAAAAAAGTGTGTTGTAATTTCTGATGATCACAAATTTTTTTGTTGTCCTGTGTAATTATCCATCCTTCATCTGTCAGGATTACAGGCAAGCTGAAGCCAGTCCCAGCTGAGTTCAGGTGAGAAGTGGGGTACACCCTGGGCAGGTCACCAATCTATTGCAGGGCTATACATACATTCTCATCTTCTGCCACATAATCCTGTTCAGGGTCGTGAGGGGAAGCTGGAGACAATCCCAGCTGACTATTGGGCGAAAGGCAGGGTACACCCTGGGCAGGTCCCCAATCCACCGCAGGGCTGGCTATATATACAGTACAGGGGGTCCTCGATTTACGTCGGAGTTCCGTTCCTATGGCTCGACGTAACCCGATTGTCGCCATTAGTCGGAACTCACACACTGTACAACACTGTATAATGTTAAAACAGCCTAATAGAGCACCCGGATCTCCAACTAGGTAACGAAAAGAACAAAGAAAAACAATCATGCTGACGTACGAAGGACTCGGTTATGATTGGTCCGTATGTTTGTGCTCAAGGTTTGTATGGACTCTGTTGGGTTTTGTTGAGAGGTTGATCCTCAGCAATGCATTCATTTAAATATTAGCACAGAGAGAATCCTGGTGCTCCGAGATAATGTATTCGTCGGTTCCACTCACCAACTAGTTCCCGTGCGAAATTTAAAGTACTTCGGAATTATGGAACAAGACTTTCTTAATAAATTTATGGGAGATGGCGACCGACGTAACCACGAAACGCCGTAGGTCGACAATGTCATAAACCGAGAACTCCCTGTATATGCTAAATTTGTACATTGAGTAAGAACATTATTTAATGAGCAGCACGGTGATGAAGCGATGCTGCTGTCTCACAGGTCCAATGTCCCTGGCCAATTTCTGTGAATTTATTTCCTATGTCCACTTGAGTTTCCTCCTGAGTGGCCTGAGATGGACTGGGCTCCCCTTCAGGGTGCATTTCCACATGGCATCCAGTGTTCCTGGGATAGGCTCCAGATCCACAAAAACCATGACCAGAATAAAGCAGATACTAATGATGAAGGGATGAATGAATGAATGAAGTTTAACATAGCTATTTATATATTTACAGTAATATCAGTTAGGAGAAAACATTTTATTGGTTATTACATTCAATAATGAAAGCTTTAAATGCCTTCCATCATATTAGTTTGGTTAAATTATACAAATAAAACAACTCAATTCTTTTTATTTCCTCTTTAAAGTCTTCAATGTGGGCTTCATCATTTAAAAACACAGGGCACCAACTGAGAGACTCTCCCAGCATACCAAGTAGTGCCCCATGCCCTGTTCCCTACAGGTATTACAGTAGGTATGTGCGTATTATGCTAATCACTACCCCGAGGTTGTTTTAGGACTTTACTTGTTGCACATTTGTATCCGCCATAAAATCGCTTCAGATTGGCTGGATTAGTGTTATTTCTGGTATTCCCGTTGATAACGTCATCAGGGACAACCAATAATATTACATCGTTCTTGAATTTTCCAAATCGGATTTCCCAAAGCGTTACAGTCACATGTTGAATATTTTGCTCGTAAAAATAGGACATAATTTTGCAAAAGGTGAGAACAGACTTCATCTAAACTCTAATAGACTGATACAATATATATCTGAGAACAAGTATACCAAATATTAAGTAATTTGAATGACTCGCACATGTGTTTTTATTATCCACAAAAGTTGGTGTCCGGTAACTAGATCGGGCTCGGTGTAAACTGTAATGGCCGCTGTCATCAATCTCGCTTATTTAACAGCCTAAACTGCCTGAAGGCTGAATCGCTAAATACTATTGTTTTTGTTTACATTGTTTAGAAATTAGATGACATAATCAAGTTAATCAACTTAATCAAGTTAATGATATTTGCTTTTGCTGAAGCTTTATGAAGATTGTTTAGTTTTTCTTACACATTTCTGTCATTGTTCTAAAGGGAAATCGCACCATGCTGAAGTCATTATCGAATGCATTATTTATTGGAACAAAACCCTGTAGAATAGAGGGTGAAAATGATGAGGACGACGCCACAGACTAGGAGATGTCTCGTTCCCAGTTAGCTGTCGACTTTCTACTTGGTGATTTGTCACTTTCATAACCCATGCTAATAAATGCATTTTATGAGAGAATTGATTGAAGGACCCTACAAGAAATATTTCCTGAAAATGTCATGGAAACATCTTAATTTTTGACACACATGGAATTCCCCATGACGTTTTTATGAACCAATGGAGAGCGAATTCCCAAACCCCATTAGATGTAAACGAAAGTGGCTAGTTGCTAGGCGGTCATTTTTTGTCTGATTTCAACAAACCATGCCTCATTCAAGGTCTTTAGATGGACAATGTGGAAGTAACAATAACTCACTTTTGAAAATTTCCTCATTCCAACACATTATGCCAGCACGGGTCACATTTCGGTCACAACCTTTTTTTCGGTTTCAATGGAAAAGAAGGTGAAAAATGGGACCCGATTTTCAAAAGTTAAATGAGCATATCTTCCTTAATGTTCAATCTATGAACATAACTTCGGTATTATTTTAAAGCTTTTTTCAAGTACCCTTTATTTTGTCATATACTGAACAAAAATATAAATGCAATGGGTTTTGCTCCCATTTTGCATGAGCTGAACTCAAAGATCTGAAACATTTTCTACATACACAAAAGACCAATTACTCTCAAATATTGTTTCAGAGAATTTGGCAGACCAGACTCCGTAGGTCTAGACCATAGGTCCACACCCCGATGAGGATGACGAGCATGCAGATGAGCTTCCCTGAGACGGTTTCTGACAGTTTGTGCAGAAATTCTTTGGT
>JAQLOM010000034.1:13938679-13962154 GCA_030068315.1 Chrysichthys thysi
AAAGAAGTATCTGTTCCAATCACTCTATCAGAGAAAAATCAGAGTTGTAGAAATAACGGGAAACTCAAGAGAGCCATAATACATTCTTTACAAGTGTATGTAAACTTTTGACCACAACTGTAAATAGAAAACTTGCTACATCATGCATGCAGGTTACCTCAAATCTGTAATTATTGATATCTCTTGGTTTGTGTCCTGAATGTTTGCAAAAAACTTCAGTGGTCATGCGTAACTACTAAGCAGTGGTCACATTGCATTTAGTACTTAACGATAATGGAGGAAAATTGCACTTTTTTTCATTACCGGACATTTAATAACTTACTATTATGTTTTGCAATCACACAGGAATGATCCAAAATACAAAGATTCTCCTCCAGAAGCCTCATTTGTTAATGTGCTTGGTTTGCTGGTAACCACATTCGGGGCAGTCATACTGTGGATTGCCACTCGAACCTCCTGGAAGAGACCGAGCGAGCAGATCTTGCACCCTCTGCGCAACAACGAGCCAGCATCAGATAGCACCAAAACGGACACAACGATGTCTGAGAAACCTGACGCAGAGCCTGACAGTGAGGCCCGCAGAAGAAATGGCAGAACAGAGGATTAGGGACCAGTGTAAAGGAAGAAATTGTCAAACTGCTGTGCTAATCATTCTAGAGCAGTGTAAGCGGTTTTTTTTTTTTTTTTTTTTTTTTTTTTTTTTTTTTGGCTAAAAGAGACATTTTGTGCATTGTTACCTATATAAAGAAGGGTATTTTGTAGACAAGGTGTTTACATATACAGCAAATGGCTATTTTTCTATGTGAGATTACAGGACATGGCAAGCAAGACGCACTGTTGTCCTATTTTCAGTTCAAAATGAACTCCTGTCTCTCTTTAGATTGAACTGAAAGTAGTATTAAATGAGCTGCAGCCTTTCGAAATTGAAGTCTTTTCCTGTTGCCTTATCAGACTAGTCTCTGTTCTGTCACTTATTATTCTGCAACCCTATTATGCAAAAGAATATTTTTAATACCTGAAGATGTACTTCACTTTTTCACTTCACTTCATCCTACACTGAGATGTTTAAAAATGCTTTTGGAGCCTTGGCAAAAGGTCAGACTATACTAAAGAAATTAAATACAGCCATTCCAGCTAGTTTCTTTAACCAGAAGGAAATGCACATATTAAGAACTGGATTGTTGATATGCTTTGCTTTTTGGGCAGGGGGTAGCTCAGAGGGTTAAGACACTGGACTACTGAACAGAAAGTCAGGAGTTCAAATCTAAGCACTGCCAAGCTACCACTGTTGGATACCTTGAGCAAAGTCCTTAACCTCAACTGCTCAGTTGTATAAATGAGATAAAAACATAAGTCGTTCTCATACAAGTGAATAGTGAATCAGTATTCTTTCTCAGTTATTGATGGCAGCAGATTTTGCTTGGGATGATGTTTATAATATTTTCAAAACAACAAAAAAGCTATTCTTTTCCTTACATGTTACAGTCCCATTTAAGTGTTATCAAGGAATGTAATAAATTTCTTTTTGTGCTTTTTGATTGCTTTTGCTCTCAAGTGATTTTCAGCTGTGCACCAGAGCAGCCAAACATGACCAGGCTTTTTTTGTCTTGCCAAAAGCTGGAGTTATTCTGGACACCTGTATGATTCTTGCCTTTAAAATGTAGGCTAGCAAGCTGCCAGTCATCTCCAACATGAGGAACAAAAACCTGTCATATTTCACACTATTTATCCAACATGCTGAGAGGATAGAAGGCAGATGAAGTCGTGTTGCTCCATTATATCATTGCTTTATGTACTATTGTATTGCCTTGTATGAAGAAATGGAGTTTTGTGCCATGGATGACATTTAAGTGTTCGTAAATCTTATTAATATTGCCATTAAAGTCGCATTATTGTCCCCTGAACCCATATTGACCAGGACGTGTTTCCTTGACATGCTGGTGCTGATATTAATGATGAGGCTAATACTTCTTTACAACAAGTAAGGGAAACCTAATGACTCCATAAAGCGCATGATAAAATGCATTCCTAAATCATCAGATACTCATCTAAACGTTTGTGATCTGTGGTTTCTGACTGTCTGACACTGTTACTGAAATGAACAAAAGTACTTCACAGTGCTAAAAACCAGCAGAATCCGCACTCTACAACTTGTGGAAACATCAGACTTGTATAGGAGATGTGAACCAGAATGAGAAGGGATTAATGTTTATTAGAAGCAATTCAGATTATAACATAGTTGCAGGGGTGTTTATATTAACTTTTTAAAACACCTGGAATAACACAAATCTTTTCGGATCAAGAGTAAGATAAACAACAGTCTTCTGCTAACACTGATAAGGTAGTAAATAATGAGTGGTTACTAACTAATTTTTCTGTGCATGCTATAAAGCCAGTTTGTAATAAGTTTAGTTTTTTTTTTTTAAATAAACTCGTTTCTATATTGTTATACTTATATGGCATCGTAGAAAGGGTGGGACATCAGAGTGAATGGATATGTAAATGGATATGTCACTTTTTACCTAAAATATTCTTTGTGGTGGTTTTTGTGTATGTACAGTATTTTTAAATAAACATCACAGCGTAAGGCATTTTGTAGTTTTATTAAATTTCCATTAGCTATACATTTAAAAAAAAAGTGTTTCCTAAAAAAAAAATGTATCACACATAAAATTAAATGATTTATGCAACAAAGGGAATTAAACAGAAGTTCAAAAAAAGGAGGAAACATTCATTTTGGAATGAAAATCTTAGCCTGCATAAATAAATAAAACAGATTTAAGATTTCTTAAACCTTTTCATGTCCTAGACAACCAAATACTAGCAGGAAATTTAGTTTGGATAATGTTTTTATTGTGAATACATTGTCTACACTTTCTTTTGATAGGATTAGACAACAATTGTTAATCTCTTTCAGCAATTCTTTTCGTGTTTTTGTTGGAGATGTCAAAACTTGACCCCTACCTGCAAAAAACCTTTAACAACATTATATAGGAAATGTAGTCTAATAAATCCTGCAATCGACTTCTGATGACGGCATCAGTTCAAGTTTTATAATTTATTATATCCCGTCTGTTACAGCGAAAGACCTAGGAAAATACACTCAACAAGCACTTTACTGAGTGTTTTTTAATCTATATCTAACTTGAATTTCATAGATCCCCACACCTCAGTGACTCAACCGTATCCGTAATCTTTCTGTAAATTTAGGTGTAGCTCTGTCTGTGTATACACATATATATATGTATACATAAACTGACTTCAAATCTGTACTATAGATTAGAACAAAAAAATACATTAAAAAAAATCCCACTTCAGTTTTAATCTGTGAACTACCTCAGTTTATGCAACTTTCTTCTTTTCTTCTTCATTTTAAATTTACCTTAAATGTTCCAGTGAAACTGATTCCCCTCTTCGCATTACTAATTTATGGAAACTGAACTTTTCCATACTCTTTCAATAGACATTCATAATAAAACTCCTGTGTTTAAAAATTCTTCTTCTTCTGTAGCCATAATCATGGCCATACTGCAACAGTATCAGCATATACCAAGTATATACTAAGTTTTTTGTTGATTCCTCAGGAGGGTAGTCTATTACAGCCTATGCATGGTCCCCAGTCTTGCACCCCACCATTCACACACACACAATTTAAAGCAGATAATTATCCTAATTCGCATGTCTTTGGATTGTAGGAGGAAACTGGGTTTCCTCAACCTGGAGGAAACCCACACAGGCACAGGGAGAATGTGCCAACTTCACACAGAAATGTCCCCTGGTCTGCCCAGGGTTCAAACCCAGGACTGTCAGGCAACAATGCTAAAAACTGCACCACCATGCCACCTTAAAACTATCAAGTAAAAAACATTTTTATACATGCATATTAGCATCTAGCTCTAACTCATGCAACCATTCCACTTCTAAACAAATCCTTAGGTCGAAAATGTCAGACATTACTGGCAAACATTATGGTTGTTATGGAATTCTTGATTCCGACTGGTCACAAGGTGTTGAATAATTTCCTATAGCAGTTTTGACAATAGTGCCAGCTGCATGGTTTATATGAAATGTACTTGTTTTAATACCTTATTGATTCTGTTGTAACTACTTACACAGCAAGTGGTATGGTAGAAGTTTTCTGTGAAGAAATGTACTTAACTATTTTGAAAGGATTCTGTCAATCAATCAGAGGTGAAGCTGAACAAAAAAAAAAAAACAACAAAAAAAAACCTTCCTTTAGGTTTTCTGACAAAGGAAAAGATCTCAGGACTGAGGAATTTGCAATTTCTCTGCAAAATGAGCTGGGGGGTTTTCTTCTTCATCTAATTGAATACAAGAGTGGCTGGTGAAGGAACCACAACTGATAACAAGAACTAACTTTGATAACGTTCCAAAACATTAAATGTAACAATAATGGAGTTGAATGATGTGGTTTACATTAATTCATATAAAATTGTAATCGTTTGCAAATTGCTGTGCTATAAAGGGAACAAAACAGTCTGGGACATGCTTTTCTGTGGGTGGTACCTCCTTGTCATTGATTAATTTTCTATAATACCAAGGCTTATTGTGCTTTTTAAGTTACATTATGCCTTATTGATTTTAAATAGAGTAGATGTATCTAACACGGCCAGTGATTTTAGACACAACCAATTGTCATCCAAGTATCATCTTCAATTTTTAACTGCAAATTTGACTAAAGTTGACTGAACGCAAACTACAGATTTATTTGTATTACAAACGGCGTAATCATATTAAGCGGGACAACAAAACACATTCAAATGCCTATAGGCAAAGTTCCTTTCACTTATATTCAGTTAATCCATATGTACTAGTATATGAGCTACCAAAGGCTCTAGTAATTAAACCTGCTGAATTTTTCTTCAGTAAACTCGAATGATACTTTGGAACCACACACCTACAGCCACTGAAGCTCACAGTAGTCAGACTGTATTCCTGAAGAAGTACTTGGGGTTTGTTCTGCATGTTCTCTTCTTGGTCCCAATATGCAGTTTATCTGTGCAGGTCATAGGCATATCGGCACATTTGTTTCTGATCTAATATCTCCTCAGCAGCAAAACTCACACACAGTGCATACAAATATATGAGCAGCAAGTCCCCAAATATAAAACCCTACCATACAGTGTGCTAGATTGTGCATATCAGGTTATTTTGTCTTCATAATCTGCTTGATGCTTTGTATTGTAAGCAAACTTCACAGTTTTCGAAAGAACCTGGAAAACCTTTGGTTAATTACACAATACAGAAAATAAATAAGCACTATGCAAGTACAGTTCAATATTTACAGATTTTAAATCAGCTACAGTAGTCCAGTAATCATCCAGAATTGTACAAATAGGCATTTTTTAAAGGCAGGTCCCAATGCTGCATACAAATATATATATATAAAATAATCCTTAATTACACTTATCATTTGCTTGGTATTTTTAAATTTGACACCAATGCTCTGTTACAAACCAGTGCATGAAAGGAGTCTTTTGTTTTGTGGTTCTTCATTGTAACAAGACAGATTGTGCAAAGTCCTGAATCCAGGCTCCATTATATTTAATGGACTCCAGAAGGTCTTATAGTCTCTCACATTAGTGAGGCAAAAGTCTCAGGAGTAACTTTCATTCTCACTCCATACAGTCATCCACTGCTTCTTCTCAAATGGATCAAACATGATGCTTTCATCTGTAAACTGGCGCGTCTCCTTACGGATCCTTACAGCATGGTACTTAGGAATGCTGTCATCATACTTGGAGCGTTTGAAAAATCCACACTGATGGACAGAATGCAAAGCAAAAAACACCATTCTAAATGTCAGTGTAATGTCAGTGATTTTTTAAAAGAGGTTTGAAGATTTGAATTGCGTTTCAAAAGTGAGTGATATTGAAAGAGCATGCTTGACAAGTATGCATAGCGTTTAAAACAGGACATCCAGCAAGTCAAGCTGGCAAAGGGACATCTGTGAAACAAAACTCTGATGAAGGAGTATAAAAAATAAAAAATAAAAAAAAAGACGTCAGCTTCAGAGAGAGGAAATGCAACAAAGCAGTGAGTGTAAGGTCAAAAGAAATAATTATTACAGAATCCACACTGCACACAATATTGAAAAGTGAGGCACTCTGTTTACAAGAAAGCACATTGCTCTTTCTTTCCTTCTTTTGGCAAAGCAGAAGATGCGTTAGTGATTAAAGTGTTAAAGCTGTGTGCCACTACAGTGGCCTCGTGCATTTTACCCAGTTGAAGGCCTCTAGGCCTAAGGGGAGAGCTTGTCTGTGTCTGAGGGCTGAGTATGGATCTCAGCTTTGTGATACGCTGCATCATATTGGTCTTTTTGGGCACGCTTGAAGAAACCACACTACAGAGGGAGCAAGGTGATTGATCACTGAAAGCAAGTGATGGTAAAGCTTGTGTTTTTGACAGAACACTTGCTATAGATTTAAACGAGGCTGCTTTATCCCTGCTCTGGTACCATGAAAAAAGTCACATTCTTGGTACCATGGGGTCAGTTTGACCCCATGGTGAAAAACATGCTATATTACAAGGATAAAACCACTTTATTATAATATTTTGTTTTCCTTGAAATAATATGGTATGACAATGTGTCATAAAATCCAAATAATATTGCACAATGCTTAATGTGCGAGTTTCCACTTATTTCACCCCACTCTAGGCAAAAATATTACCACTGGCATTGGTTGCACAACTAATTTGGTTTTCTTGTCACTTGATCTGGGACAAATATAGGATCTCTTGCATTGTGCTGGATGATGCTGTGTGGTGCTTGCGGCTGCCTCTGGTGGGGGATTTTTAGTACAAAAATCCAGGATTGCTTGTGTAACCGGTTTTCACATTTTCAATTTTTTGGTTTGTCCATGTCACCATCTCTGTCATCATGGCATCATGGAAAAATAAATCAAATGCTTTCAAGGATGCGTCTGCTTGACTCCCATTCCCTTTTGGCCCTGGTTTCTGTCTGACAATATTTCATGTCGGGGTTCTTCTGACAGTTTTTGGCTTCTGTGACCACACATACCCATCTTTCCGCTTATTTTTTTATTTAGGTTTATTTTCGCTTGGGGTCAAATTGACCCCCTAGTACCAGTCACATTGAAAATAAACCTAAATAAAAAATAAGCGGAAAGACATTGAAACTATCGAACATGTGTCACATACTTAGGAAGGCCTTACAAGAAAATGGCAGGCAAGGTCACTAATTGTGATAGTTTCCAAAAAAACAAAACAAAAAAAAAAAAAAAACACATGGTCCAAAGAGGGCTGGGGTCACATAGACCCAATGGTACCAGAGCAGGGTTAAAATCACTTTTTTTTTTTATTTTTTATTTTAACTACTGCAAGATTTGAATATGTCTGTATTCTAAATGAAAGAATTAATGGATTTATATTTGATCTCAAATTACAGTATTTAATCAGTATTTATAAATGCAGAGTTTATAAGCATTAGCTATTTTTTAGCTAAATTAAAAGATAATCAAAACCCCCCAAAAAATGCAGTCTGTTCAAATTGCCAGGCTTACCTTCCAAAGTAGAAGCACTAGTAGAGCAAGCATCAGTATTCCTGCTAGTACGGCCACTAAAATGATCCACCATGGCACTCCACCATTGTGAGCCGCTGTACGTTCAGGGAAGACAGTCAATCTCACCTTTCAGAGCGGAGAAAACAACATATTACTCCTGATACAGACTTTCTGATGCAGTACAACATGTCATGAGCTTTTTTTAAATGGTTGAATTAGAATTAGAAGAGGTTTTAAGCTGGACTAAAGCGTATCCAATGAACAGGGGCCATTATACCTGTGTCTCAGGATTCTTCAGCACAATGTTCTTCGCAGAAACTTCAAGACTGATGGAGGCTTCTACAATCAGGTCAAGATAATTATACGAGGCATAATCCTGTTATTTAAAAAAAGGAAGAGAAATTGTAGGCTTGAAGGATTTATTTATATTATTATGAATGCTATTTTACTTACTTCAAGGAAAGTTGTGTTCCAAAGATGAGACCTCAGTACAATGTGCGCACTACTGTCCAGTCCCTGTAGAGGGCACTTGATGTCCACACATTTTGCACCCCCAGCACATGACTTATAAAAAATATTAAATACATTAAATACAATTAGCAATCTTCATGCAAGATCCTTTCTACTACAAGAAGAAGAAGACATAGAAGAAGAATTTCAAGTCATTTACCAGAGTTTTGTGCTTTCTTTTATCTGTGAAGAGAGATACATTGCTCCCTTCAGGTGTCCTGTTTGGCTGTGCCTGACGCTTCCTTCTGGAGATAGGGGATCCCTGAAAGAGCCGAGAGAAACAGAAAATGCTCAGTTTAAAATATACTATAAAGATACAGTGCAACTATTAGCTTAATCTGATGGAGTAGTTACAGGAAATAGGGTCAAATAAGGAGGGTAAAGAAATATACCAATAAATGGATAATCACAATAATCAAGTTTGTTTATTAGTCATGTGACATAGTACATGAATAAAAATGACCTACATTGAACTGGCCTATATTAATTACAGTAAAAGTCTCTACATGTGGGAAATATATAAGGACATAGGAGAATAGTGAGGATGCTGTACTTCAGTCAGGCTGATTGGGTTGATCTCATTCTCTGGTGAGCAGGTGATCTGCTCCAGGCCTTTCGAGGTGATCTTCAGCAGGTACAGAAGCCATTTCCCTGTGGCACTTTCTTTAGGCCACTGGATATTGAGGGAGGCTGTGCCATATGATTTCAGCGGCTTGCCTAAATTCATTACCTGCAGCCCAAGCATTTCAATTTTCATGACCATTTTCATATTTTATGTACGGTAATTTAATTTCATCAATGTCTTCTTTTAAAAAAAAAAAAAAAAAAAAAAGACCAACCATAAGCAGCTTTTTACGATCAGACGGCATGCAATTTCCTTCCAATAGTATTCCTTACCCTAAATTCATATTCAATCAAACTGCCAACTTCTTCCCCTGACTTCATGGCACTCTCTCCTTTAACATCCCCTCCAAAATACACCTGTGAAGGCTTGGCAACCCTAATCCATCACAAACAATTAGTTATATACATTGAAAAAAGTTAAGTGTATATCTTGATAACAAAATTCAATTTACAGTAATAACAGTCAGTGTGTTATGGTTCAGAGAAGTTCCTTCAATATCTCAAGTAACAAAAATAATCTCCATTTCATAATGTGATATAAATATTATCTATTAACTTGTGTGACCACGTTGCTTTTATCACTGCCTCTATTACTGAATATTCTCACCAGCTTCGGAGGCTTGCAGTTTCAGTTTCTCTTCTAACTCTGACAGGGTGCTTGCCCAAGCTTCACCCATGTTTCAAGATATATCTGAGAAATTTCTGCCAGATTCATCAAATCAAACCTGGAAATTTGCAGGGTCAAACTATTTTCTGTATGGTTTGCTTTTGGATTGTTGCAGGATATGCTCACATTTTATTTTTAACATTCTGGAATTCTACATTCATGTAGATTTGTAGCTTCCTTGCTTCCATTCCAAAACCATGGGAATGCTAACTTTTACACTGGACTGTAAAGGCAAAAATCCACTTTATGTTGTATGTAATAGTACAGAAATGAAGATGATGATACATTACCCCTGTACTGATAGCAGCAGTTCAATCATGACTTTAGCTTTAGCCCTCACTCTCTCTAAACCCTCCTGCAGGCTTGTCCTGTCAAAGGAGGACAGCATTTAGAAACAAACAGTAAGAACCTGAATCTAAATTCCATGGCTAAGTCAGTGTTTAATAAAATAACTTACGTCTCTAGCTGGAGGTCAACCTCAACCTCAGTGGTATGGAGGGAGATCCGAGCAGTGCTCAGGATAATGTAAAACGTGACCTAAACATACGTACCATATTCTTCAGGAAGAATACAGGATGAAGGAAACTATGTTTGAGGTGCAACACTCGAGTCAAATATCCTACCTCAGAATCTCTTTTAAATGGATTCCCCAGTTCACAGTCTACTTGGGAGCCATTCTGATTGGCTGCACAGATCACATGCTTGTCCTAATAAAAGTATGATTTCTAGTTATGGTCTCATTCTTCAGTCTTACAGAAAATTTCATTATATTGTTCTGGCTTTAGAACAGACATTTCATTTACAAACCCAGATGGTTTTACTGGATGAAAGCCCTCTGTCTGTGCTACTCACTGTAGTTTTCTGAGATCGGAACCCAGAGTATGAAAGCGAATCGCCAAACCAGCCCATTAGTTTGGCTTCATGAGCATCATCTCCATTCCTGTTCTTCACTGTCACCTCCAGGGCAATGTCCTTTTGGTCACTCAGAGACACCACTGCGATATCATTCTTCCTGTTCAATATAACCAAATATATAATCTGAGCATAACTCACAGGCATATCGAGAGATGCTGTATGTATGTTTGTGCAGTTTTTTTTTTACCTTACTATTTAATACGTTTTACCTTAATACGTAATACTTAAATTGAATACTTTAAAACTTTGTATCCTTACATAGGTAATGGAGGAAATATGTCCTGGTTGGAGAGTCTGTAACAGAATTTGTATTGGAGCTGCAGGTTACTCTGACATATGTTGTCAGAACCACATCCCTCCTTCAGGAAGTTCACCTGAGACAAGAAATAGAAAAGGTGTTGTGATTATACACTCCTTCCACCTGTGTTTTTTTAATCATCATGTGGTTGGGAATGATTGACTATAACCGAACTACTGGTCAATCATGTTAATGAATTCCTTTATAACAAAGCCCACATCATTTCGTTTGCTTTCTCATGAGCTATGACTTCATCTACACTGATTTCTGCAATTATTATTCACAGTATTTGTATAATAACAGTTCATTTCACAAACTGCTTGAAATGACCAAGATACTGTATAGTAACTCCTAGCCACACTTACCTCAATGCTGGTCTTGCTTGGTATATTTGAGTCCAGAACAGGAACCAGCTCTGGTAGTGAGGTTGGGCTTTTCCCTCTCTTCGCACTCTGAATGGCACAGGACACCTCAATGGGAATTGCTCTCAGCTTATCTTTGATGTTCTCCTGAATTTTGATATTCATTATACATAGTACATTTGATTAATGGAGCAGTTCAGCCTCAGTAAAGCTTGCCAAGTTTTTTTTTTGCCACTTTCACCAAGTCAGCCAATTAGACTCACAGTTTATATGATACTAAACAGGCAGGGCTTTATTTATATATTTTTTTTACTTATTAGCAGCATAGCTCTTGTGCAAATCTGAGGAACATGCACATACACTTGTACATGTTGTACATCCAAACAATTCCTTCTAAAGGTCTTTGTACTGCAGCACTGTTGGATGCTCAGTTATGACGGGACACAGGGTGCTGATTAATTTCCTATAAACAGCAGCTCTGACAATATTGCAGACATCAATTGTTGTGGTTTCTATAGGAACAACTTACAAAGCAAATTATATGGCAAATTCTCCTTATAAAGGAATTTATGGAGGTGACCGGCAGTTTTGCAAGGAGCCTCCAGTGCCAGTGCTAGCTGGTTACACATTCTGAGGTAAAACTGTAACTTTATAAAGGTTCCTGCAGGAAATTGTAATCATTAGTCAGCGATGAATAAAACGCCTTGAGACGTGCTGATGTTGGAAAATATTGTTGATTATTTTCCATACTTGATGAGCTGAATGACTTTTTGTGAAAGTCTGACAGCAAAAAGAATGCTAGATAACCCAGATTATCCAAATAATCCAAAGAAGAATATGAGTAAAATATATCGGAAAATATGCTGCTTCCTGTTTAGTGAAGTTTAAGAACAGCATGCTTAGTATAACTGCACGTCGAAGCGTTCTACTGTATTGGATTCGTGGATGATATGCAGCAAGCACCTGCAGTCGGAGTTTGACTTTGTGACAAGCTTTCTTGTTCTGCCCTCTCAGCTCTAATGTGCTTGTAGACTGGAAGTCTTGATCAGTTGGCTTTTTATCCATGAAGGACACTCTAGAGTGCAACCCCTGCTTTCTGCGTTGTGACTCTGTTTCGAGCATGTAGGAAATGGCTGCATGGGCATACACATACACATTTGTGCTTCAGGGTTGCATCAGCTCATGAAACATTTTAGTAATACACAAAATGTCCAAATTTAGACATCATTAATATCTAACAGTTAATGGATATTTGGTGAATATTTAATGCACTTGATGAGTATCAGCAATTACACAGGAATTATAAGTAAAAGTTTGAGACTTACTCAGTTTGGGGTTGTATGTAACAGGATTTGCTTTATAGGTAAAGCAGACGTCAACATTCAAGCTGTGAATAAAAATAAAAAAAAAAAGACAAATACTAATGACAAAGGCACATGAAACAGATACCAGAAATGGCTAATAAGTAACAAGGAAAAAGTGCAGCTCCATATTACACAACTTTTCATTTATAATAACATTCAAGTATCTCACCAAATACTATTTCCACACGTTTTCTTGGTTAGATCAATTTCCTTTGGTGTAACTTTGATTTCCTTCTTCATGTGGATGACAGGTTTGGCCCTAAATTTGATTAAATTAGATTAAATTTCCATTGTCTAGCGAGAGAAAGTCAATGAGTGATTATTTGTGAAGAATGCTATATTAATACCTGTATACAAATACAGCATCAGATAGGGATCCAATGGCAAGATCTGGGTAGGAGTTGTCATCCAAGTCCATGCTCCCAGCCAATGAATAGCCAAACATGTTTATGCCGTGAGGTCTACCTTCCAAAATCTGAGATGGATAATAAGACATGTCAGTGCTGGGGTGTATACCATATAGTGAGTATCAAAGCTATATTTACTATAGGAAGAAAGAAAAAACATAAAACTGGAAAAATAATCTTTGCACCGTATTTCAAAATTGTACAAAATTGCTCAAGATTGTCCACCTCTCTGCTGTTTATTATAGTAATGGTGTTTTGCTCTCATGGATCATATATCCCTTATGAAAGCCCGTACACAGCAGAATAGTGAGAGGCAGTGGAATCAGAGGGCAGAGATTCAGAGATGGGAGGCGAGAGAGGGAAATAACTCTTCACCTGAGCTGGTTTGGTGTTAATGCCATACGCTGAGCCATGATAGATGAACACTCGACCAAAGCCTGCATCTGCATATGGCGCACCAACTGCAATATCTGGCAAAGACAAGGGACAATTATAAGTGTCAGCCAAAACGTATGCAATAAATATAATCTTGATCACAAACACAGTAGTAACATAGAACCAAACAAAATATGACTCATCATAATACATAATAATATAAAAAGAGGCATCAATGCAAATGGAATATGTAAGTCGTTATTTTTACTTTTCCAACATATAGCTGCTGTTTTACTTTCTAAGATATGCAAGGAAGAAAACATGACTTAGGCATGCTGTCATGGTGAATAATGTTATGTTACCAACAAACTGGAAAGCACAAAGTCTTCTGTCCTTACCAACCTCTCATTACAGAAAACTTCATAATATTAATGGTTGGTGTTAGACACCAACACATTTTTAATCTTTTTATGTGGATTATGTGGCGCATCAGTCAGTTATGTTCTACTATTAAAACAATACCATATTATAAAAGCACATTAATATACAACTGTGATTGAGTTAAGGCGGTCACTATGATCAGAACAGTGCTGTTTTACAAGATTAATCAGCACCATCTGACCAATCAGATTCAAGAATACAACAGTGCTGGGTTATACACGAAAATGATCATACACATAAAACTCTGTAAAACCTTTTTTATTCTCTTAATATAAAATCTCTCGTATTTTGCATTAAGGATGTGAATTGTGGACATATTGTATGAACGTCACCTAAAAATATCCCACCTTCATAGGAATCCAGATTGATGTCTCCAACTGTCTTCACTGCCAGCCCAAACATGGAGTCTTTAGTTCCGTTGAGGCGGGTGGGGACGACGGAGTTCCACTTTCCAGCCTTGTTGATGTAGACATATACTGCTCCACCCACCTCACCATCTCGCTGGAAAAACTGAGGTGCTCCTACTACAATGTCCTGCCATCTGGAAAGACACACATGCACACACATACGCACAGCATTATGTCACCAATACACATCAGTCACTTATTAATGTACAAGTGCAACCTGTCTTGTCTATTGCAGCAGCTTTAGCAGAATGTAGTCTATTTGAATTGAATTATGGATTGTTTGCGGCTTCGTGTACTTTGGCCAGATGTGAACACAATAATCATAGTCATGTGCAGTAAAAAAAAAAAAAAAAAAAAAGCAAGCAAGCTATAGTGTGGTTTGATTTCAGCAAATAAATGATTCGGCTCAGCTGCAGGAAGTGATCGAGCAATGAAAGATTTGCAAATGTACCATGCTTCTGTATCCTTGCTTTCCTGCTGTGATTTTTGTTTTCTGGTTCGTTGTATAATTCTTGGCCTGATTTTGCTGTCAAGAAAAATTTTTTGCTCATGAAGCAGTTTTAAAATGCATATTGTGATGTGTGCCACTCTGGTCAGTTTAGAGCCATTGTAACCAAAGAGACTTCAGGGGTGTCAAATTTTTTTTTTTTTTACAATTTTACAATGTGACCACTGCTGCAATGCAGTAGTACTTCAAAAGGAGTAAGGCATGGGGTGACGTTCAACTCTTGGCCAGCTACAAATGATGGCAAAACATAAACAAGGCCTAGGATAACCCAACCATGAACAACTCCAAGCTCTTCTTCTTTGCTTTCTTCTCTAAACATAACTTGTCACTATTATGCCAAGAGCTTGTTTCTGTTTATGCAAGCCCATTTTCTACATGAGCCCAGATCATGCTGACTAACGATGGATCCAGAACCTAGTAATCAAAGGGTATATTGTGGAGAACAGGATATTGCGTATTCTGTTACAGAATTAATTCAAGATTAGCCAAGATAATTGGGAGCATCCTGTGTAGTGTGACAAGTAAAAATCTTGCAAGGCTGCTGAAATCACAGCCTTAAACCAGCTTTTAGCAATGCGAATATATTAATTAATTCAAACTTGGGACCCCTGATGTTTTAAGGTGGTAACTACCTTCTGCACCACTGTCCAACTAGGGTGAAAGGAAATCAAATCAAACAAAAAACAAAACAACAAAACCAATAGCTAAGAAAGCGACAAGAGAATTATATTTATGTCTTTGCATTACTATGCGGTCTTGAGATCAGGAAAAGAGTAAGATGCTCCTGTATGAAACAACTCCAGCTATGCACCATACCCGTCTCCATTGAGATCCACAACTGCTACATCATATCCAAATGAAGAGGCAAGTCCAGGTCCTTCTAGCACAAACACAGGTGACAACATGGTGGACACCTCAGCTTCTTTCCTCAGCAGCACCACAGCTCCACTGTGATTGGCTCTTGGAGCTCCAGACACCACAATCAGTTTGCCCTTCTCAATAATGTTGTGGCCAGAATCCAGAGAGAAACCTTGGGACAAAATTCCAAGTATTTTAAGAACTTTTATCGTACATCTGGTACTTTTTCATAATATAAATAAACACATTACAGAGATATGGGTAAGTGCAGGCCTGATGATATCACTGCCAGAACTCCATATAGTACAGTGCATAAGAGCGATAAATTGTGCAAAAGCAGCAACGGAAAAAGAAGCATAATTCGGGCTGTTAAATTATTTTATGCAATACATAAAGTTAATTAGATAAAAAGTTTGATGCAATGAGCACATATTCCATGGTGTCCCACGTTTCTCTCCATTGGTTTGCTATGATTAACAAGGCTATAGTTAATAACATACTGTGTGTAAGATTATGAATCAGAAAAATTAATAACTGCAATATTACAAATGTAACATTAATAATGGTTAAGTCTCCTTCGGTGGATGACTACACTCTTTTTTCCCTTAATGAGTACACTCTGTGTTCACAGAATATTGAATAACTTGATAAGTGAGCTGCAACATTTTAATTTGTTGTGGGTTTTGTTGAATCATTCGTTAAAAATCCTGGAAAATGGAATAATGACCAAATTTGGTATTAAATTTGGCAAAAATGAGTTAAGGTTATATATATATAAAATCATTTACCTGCAACTTAATATTTATGAGAAGTTCTGCAGCAGAATATGAACTGAAAGTCTAAAAATATAACGTTGAAAAATTGTACCTGCTATTACCCTATAAAGGATAAAAACCTTAAGCTCAAATAAAGTAAAATCCTTAGATAAACCTATAGTGTTGTGTGGTCTCAAATATATTAATTTTAGCATTATTAATTCTATGCTTCAATAAACCCAACTAGGTTCTGAGGAGCACATGTATTGCTCGTCCATGTTGATGGTTGACGAACAGAAAATGATATAAATCCACACTAAATGATAGAAGACACACATATACTGTACAAATACAAGTAAAGTTCAGCAAGCACAGATCAAACCCACCTAAGTAACTGTTAGCAGGTACAGGCACCAGTTCAGGATCCAAACGGCTTTCATCCCCAACCTCATATGGCCCATCATCATAAAAGCCCATTTCCAGGAGAGTGTTATTTTTTTGCTCTACTCGCACAATTCCTGTGAGTATGAGGGATGGAAATGACAGCAAATGACTTCAGGGCTGGAAATTATAAAGACCAAATGAAACCCAAACCTCTGCTCTCACACAATGAGGATATGTACAACCCAGTTACTGAATAAGAACATGGATGGATGAGCGTCTCACATATGGCTCATGAAATAAAATAAGACAAATATCAGTACTTAATTTGTGAATCCATCCACCTATTATCTACACCGCTTATCCATCAGGGTCATAGAGAAGCTGTAGCCAATCCCAGCTGACTTTGGGCAAGAGGCGGGGTACACCCTGGACAGGTCACCAATTTATCACAGGGCTAACACGAGGACGAGCAACAGTTCAGACCTATGGGCAATTTAGAGTAGCCAGTTGACCTAATCTGCATGTCTTAACTGTGGGAAGAACCCCACTGAGAGAACAGGAAAACTCCACACAGGTCAACCAACAAATTCGAACCCAGAACCTGATGGCCGTGTGGCGACAGTACTAACCTCTGCACCACTGTGCTGGCCTAAACTGTGAATGATTTAACTAAAATAATAATAGGATTTACAGTGAAACTGAATGATACTGTGTGACAGAAAACTAGGGGGGGTTCCTTGTTTCATTTTTTTATAATTAGCATTTCATTCTAGAGTGAATACTCTCGCCTTGTGCCCAGTGTCTTGATGGCGTAGGAAAGGAACTAAGAACTGCTGGTATGTATCTTCATTCACAGACTGCTTTGAGAAAACAGAACCCAAAAACTGGCAAATCTAGCAGTTCACTAAATCTTGAAATCCTGAAATATTTTAAACCATGTTTACTCCTTGAATAAACACCTATACCTTTCCAGTTATACGATCCTGGGGCTCCAAAGATGACGTAATGGTAGTCTTTGGTGAAAGCTGCAGCAAGACCTTGCTGACAGGCACCAAACCTTTCGTGCCCTCTGGCACGACCTTCACAGAATTTCCAGTTGCCACCATCTTCATCTGACTGGCTATCAATGCTTAAATCCTGACTGAGCACATAGCATCGCCCAGTGATGTCCCGTGACTCCTGAGGTGTCTTCACAAACAGCCGGCGTTGGTACCGGTGAGCACAGGTCTACCAGAGAAATGCAGAAGACAAACCCACTTATTATTCCTACAAACACCTTGCTTGCATACGCCTTTTTAATAGCATAACACTAAAACTTACCACAATCTTTCCCCCTGGCCCCTGACTCTGCACAGTGACTCCCATCCACTGATTCTCTTTACTCTCCACACGCATATCAGCTAAGAGCAGAGCATTAAAAACATCATTTTTACACTTGGTTTGCACTGTCAAACATCATAACTCTTAACACTGAGGTCACTTTACCTTGTAGACTGTGTGTAAATGTGTGTGTGTGTCCTGTTTTACCTAATCATTAATAATGTGATACAATAAAAGAAAATTGTACTTCATTTTAGCCATCATTACATTACAAACATTTCAAAATCTCACAATCAAATGAAATAGTCAACCGTTAAAAGATCACATCAGCTTCCTTGTGCATCACTTTAATAACGATTTTGCACGTAACAGGTTGCAATGATATTTTCTGGAAAGGTTTCAAGTAAAAATTCAAATCTTGCAAAGCTAACCATCATTGTCAAACTCAATCCGATGGCAGTCGTCCATATGTGTGGTGAGGTCACAGCTGTACAGACCCCCGGTGATGTTTGCCCCCTGATTGGATAAAGCTTTAGCCCTGGGAGCTCCGATCAGAAGTCTACAAAAAATGCATATAAATATTAATGATTCATTATTTACACAGATATACTTATTAATATGTACGGAAGGTGTACTAGTTAATGAATGCTGAATAGACAATAGATACTAGAGGTCCCATATTTTCTTTTTCGCTTCTCTATGAGACTATGGGATTAGTGAACCGTGTTCAAATATGTTCTGATATTTGCATTAGGGAAAGGGAGAGGTTACTGTGTGATGATCAGGGTAGTTGACAGATTATATTAACACCAGCTGTCTGTCTCTTGCCCCATTCAAGCAGATGGGCTGGGTTAATAATTTATGCACTCCCCTATCATCACGCTGGGCTGAAATATACACAGCACCAAGCACAAAGGAAGCTATACAGCAATTCAAATTGATTTAGGCTCTTCCTGTGAGAATGAACTTACTTGTATGAAGAAATGACAGATCAGATACACACTTCTATGAAGGTGTCTGTTCAGGTGTGTTTTGGTGCATAGACTCCTTCTAAAGCCTTTAAATGGCTCATATCATCTAGCTCAGCTTTAAAGTAAGGCAGAGTGACTGTGTTTTGCCAGTGACCCTCTAGGGTGTAGGCCCACTGAGCTAAAGTTAACACACAACTCATTATAATTGCAATGTGACTTATTCTAACAAAACTTTTCCAGGCAGGCCACTGGCAAGGCAGACTTTCATAAAGTCACTGTATGAAGCGAGTTGCATAGGGAACAAACAAGGACAGGAAAAGTGCCTATAAGCTCACTTTTTCCAGGCCAGGCTCTGTAGGCTAGAGCAGAAAATGAACACATAAGCACATGAGACAAACGGAAAGAAAGTGTTCAAAATAAGCCCAGATTTTGAAAGAGCTACTGTTAAAAGATATTATAAAGGAGACCTGTATAATAAATTATAGTTGCATACTGTTGCATGGGGAAAATAAAGAAACTAAAGGCTATTTACTGTGTGGAAATATGCCTCTGCGATCAGCAATAACAGCACTAAACATTCTATATAGCAACTCAAGATATTAATCCAAGCATATAAAGTATACATGAAATAAAAAAAATTAGTCAGTGTGCCTTTACTTACAATTAACTAGACATTTAAAATAACCTAGGTAACTGAAAATTTCTCATACACAAATTACACAATTTGTCATACACAAATATTTTTCTTGCAGTAAAGACAGCAGTTATTCAGAGTCCAGCACTATTTTTGTGTGCTTTTGATTATGCATATGTATAAACCTTTAAAATATTTAACATGCAAGTGTCTGGGTTCTTTTTTTTCCCTAGCTAATATGACCTGATAATTGCTTTTCTCTTGAAAATGCTATATAAACACACAGGGCCCAAAAACAAAACCAAAAAACCTCAACAAAAACAACAACAACAAAAAAAGGAAAAGGAAAAGTATTATTTTTCTTTAGTCAAGATCACATGTGATAAACCCTTTTAAGTAATTCTAAATGTATGTAAGATAGTGCTGGAAGATACATAGGAAAAAAAATACATATATACTATTTATTTATTATTATTTTTTTTAAGAAAACCTTAAATTACTATATGTCTGTTTCCCTTAAGGTCTATAAACAATAAAACACCATCCTGAAAGTTCAAACACTTTTGACTGTACAACTTGAACTGAATTGCATTTTACTAAGCTAAAAAGAACAAGAACAGCAAAAGGATGTGGTAGAAAATAGTACGTTTGTACCACACTATGTGAATAAAGCATTGACTCAATACACAAGGTAGGGATTTCGAGTTGTTATTTTGAAAGCATTACGATGCAACTTTTCATATATCCCGATGCACATTTTCACTTTACTTACACTTATTTCCAGAGAAAAAAAATTGCCAGGTAGAACTTGGTTTGCCAAGACAGAGCATGCACTACTGCAACTCTTAGAAACAGTTGTTGAATTTAGCACGTCACTGAAGGACAACACTGGCATTTACTTGCAGTGGGTTGCAAACTTAGGTTTACCAAATATCTCAACACACTGGAAACAGGCCAGGCATTATAGAGAGGAGAGAAATCTCCTCCTTTCATCTGTGAACTCAGAGCCCCCTAATCTGCTTTGCAGCATGTGTTCATTCAAATGAGAGAAGAGCTAAGCTGTGGGAACCTCAGAATGCTATACAGGATGGTTACTGGGCCACTCAGCATTAAGCGTGAATGAAGGACTTCATGCTGATGAAAGGATTATCATCATTGTCCACCACTTTCCATATAGACTTGTTCCGGTCCACAAGTCTTGGTTCAGTCCATAGACCTTTACTCCCTTATTCTAGGCCTCTCTCTATCTCTGTCTGAACCCAAAAATGGTGGCTAGTAAAGGAACCGCTTCATTTAAGTCACCAGAAATGCTGATTTTAGAATTCCCATATCATAAGATCATAATTTCATAAGGAATATGATAGAACGGCATACAGTTCATGAATGTACAACTCATCCAATGTGAATGTAGAGAATTTACTAGTTCAACAAACCACAACCCTACGCCCAAACCCACCCAGATATTTATGGCTACATGAGCTTCGCAGAGAAATTAAAAAAAATTCATTCAAACATGCTTGAAAAAATAAAACAAAACACAAGACCTTTATGTTTTCTGAAAGAAGTCAATTCACCCTAGCACACTGCTTATTTGCGACCAATTATTCCTCATTCTTAGTAACTCACATTCTTATATGAATTGGGCGCAGTTTAAAGAGAGGGAGGGAGTATGAGGCAGCTGAAACCACTATAACATACTGAATGAAATCTCCCAGTAACGCCGTTTTATATTCTATAAATCAAATGTGATAATATCAAGCATAACTGCCCAAAAACTTTAATTTGGGCTATGTTAGATTGAAAATGGTTATCTTGTAACAGCTGGAGCATTTTGTTTGTTTAGTTAGTTGGTTGGTTGTTGTTTTTTTTCAACAATATCAGAAATATTATCCAAATTTTCTACTTTGGCTAAAGTAGATTGGTAATGTGTGTGGTGCTAACTGTTTTATGTGTTGCAGTGTGTGTGTGTTTCTTTTCGTGGTTGCGCTTCTTACA
The DNA here is from genome assembly GCA_030068315.1 of Chrysichthys thysi. Classification (NCBI taxonomy): domain Eukaryota; kingdom Metazoa; phylum Chordata; class Actinopteri; order Siluriformes; family Claroteidae; genus Chrysichthys; species Chrysichthys thysi. The sequence continues at coordinate 13,960,019 of JAQLOM010000034.1, forward strand.
CTGTACACAGCTGTTTTCTCACAGCCAGATGGTCCGCAGCAGCTGGTTGAAGCGTATCACTTTCACCATTTACAATTCTCTACTACTTTACTAAAACTGACATTTTAACTAAAGCATGAGTTCATTGCAATTACCAAAAACACTTAACTACAGTATCTGTAAACGGTAGACGGAATTTACTCTGCATTCCTGTGTTACTACAAGGCAAATTTATAACAGCTGGCCAATAAACAGTTGTCATCAGTTGTCACTGAGCTCATGCCACAAAACCCTGACTGAAATGAATGGATGCTACAGTTATAGTTCGCTATATTGTCATGGCAAGTTCACTGATACTTAATGTCTTGCAATCGTAACAAAATCTGCTTTTGGTCAAGCTAGTTAGATTTTTAAAGACTTGTTTATAGCCAAAACACTGCATCTGTTCAACAGTAAACCGCAGCAGTCCAACAATGCCAATTAAAAAAAATAACAGCAGCTTTTCAGGCTGTGCAACTTTCAAAAGCATCATCCAAAACATAGTAAAGGTATATTTCTAATCTGTTATTAGATAAGTGACCATTCAAAAATGATAAATTGCTGCATTGTTTCAGTCTTAAAAAAGCCTGGATATGCCTGGAATGTAATATAAATCAGGAATTTATTATATTTTGCTCTTATGTGTCACTATGCCATATACTACTCTTCATCTATGGAGGGGTCACAACATAACCCACACACTCATGTATTTTTAAGAGCTGATGGTGTCACAGTTAACTGGCAGATTTAAAAAAAAAAAATGCTTCTGGCTATCCATCTATCCTGTTACACTGGCAAAGATCTTGCTGAAACATTAGCACAGTGTGAGAATAATGTCTGTTTTTTGGGTTCGCTTTAAACAAACACCTAACTGAAAAAATATACGACAAGAGAAAATGTCTAAATGTTCATTTTTAAGGTTGTACCTAGCTGTGTAAATTAACAGAAAGAAGACATGTTATCTAGCAAATGTAGCTGTGAAATCTGGCCCCAATCCTGAACAGGACCTAGAGATACAGTTACACCTCGCTTGTTCACACAATGTAGATCCTCTAAAGCCTGTGCATTCCACTCCACTGGACTGCATATTTTATTCCCACAAACAGTAGCAACCCATCTTTAACACCATGCAGACCGACAGTAAAAGACAGAGATCCAACTTCTTAATTATTGGCAAAGACTAAACCTGATTAGTGAATGTGTTTTCCTTTATCTTTAGTCACACATCTTGAATACAAATTTTGCACAGCCAGATAAATTATGTCAAACTCCCTTTAAAAAATTTCCATATATGCGCTGCTATAGACTCATCAATGTGCCCTCTCCTTTATGTCATCTTTTGCTATCCTGTTGTTGCCTTTTCTCTATTTTCCCTGTCTTTGGTGAAATCACGAGACAGCTGAGGAATTCCAAGACTCCATAAAACCAACGAATATAATGAAGACTGCTTGAGACACAGCCGTTAAGGAAACCTGATTCCAGGTTCAGTCTGACCTGCTGTTCAGCCAAAGCCAATCGGTTAGCTTATTCAAAAATATACATTTTTAAACTTATATGCACAAAACCAGTTTAGTGGAGTAACCTTATTTAAATTAATGCCTTACAAAAAGAACTTCAGTGTATTTTAATCAAAAAGTAATCTGGCAAAACATGATAGCATGAATTACTGTACACATATACTCTAGCATTCGGTTGGTTTATTCCAGAAACGTAACACATTTCAGGTCCATGTAGTTCAAAGGTTTTAGTTATAGCATTAATGACGTCTGCGTTGGTCTCTTTACCCAAATCCCACCCAAATGCAATATGTTCTGGGTAGCCCTTTGTCTTTTTTCATTGCTGCACCAAACTCCTCTTTTACCCCTCATATTGTCACTCAGTCACCTCTGATAGACAACAGTCGTAAAAGTCGGACCACCATGCAAGAGTCTAGAGGCACCACATCCAGGACCGACACTACCTCCTAAGCATGTGCAAGTCCATGAAGTTGATGAAGCATTCAAATATACCACGTGAAGTTCGTCCCCAAAAGCAGTTTAGTTTAAATAAAGACAATAATACTGAAAACTGTCATTTCCCCCCCCCCCATCACAAATGAGTTTAGACTGCTCATCTCTA
>JAQLOM010000034.1:13990999-14008038 GCA_030068315.1 Chrysichthys thysi
ACACACACACACACACACACACACACACACACACACACACACACACACACACACACACACACACACACACAAGTGTTACAGCAGGATGATATACACTGGGCATACGCACGTAATAAATTATAGTAGGTATAAAGAAAAGCTCTCGAATGGATTGTGCTTCTTCACATGTTTGGATTAAACAAATTGCCCATAAGTGTTGCAGTTTAAAAAAGCATTAACTCCACATTAACATAAACAGCTCAGCTGAGTGAATAACAGCCAGTCTGTCCGTTTGGACATGTGGCCCGCTATTTAGCCAGAGATTTGCAATTACACCTTATTTACACACTTGCTAATATGGATCCATTCCTGTCTCTATGGCATGAAGCCCAAAAAGGGACAAAATTTGATCAGATGTAATGATCCAAATTCAGCGTATTTAATCAAGCATGGAGGATTGAATAGTGCTTTACTGGACCAGGTTTTACTGGATCACTATTGGATGGTTTAAGCAGGGCATACCTTCAATTTTCTGCTCCAGTGAGCTCTCATAAACAGAGAAAGGAGGCAGTGCAGAGGTGCTCATTCAGATTCAGAACAATTTCTCACAGAAGGAACAAGAAGAGGTGTAGTACAACAAAACCTGCCAATCAATATAGATGACTAAACCGTGTTAAATGTATGCTGCTTGGACTTTGGAGTGTTCAGTTTAAAAGGTGTGATAGTACTGAAAATGATGTAGGGGATAATATGAAAAAATTAATAAAGATCTATGTAAATGAGCAAAGAATAGTCAATTTGTTTAGAGCAATCAGTTGGGATTTCAAAGCAGTTTTGATTAAATTATTGATTATTTCACTGTAGGGCTTTTTTTTTTAAGAGAATTTATATAAATGAAAATTTGTATTTCCAAATCAGTCCATAAATAGATCTGTATATGAACATGTGTTAATAAAAAATGACTTAAAGAAGGTACCTACATGTGCCTCTTCCTTTGAAAACATAAACGTTACAAATTATTAATTGGTCATTGCAATAAGTGAAAAGTCTCTTCCATAGCCAATTACAATTTATGATGACATTCTCTGAACATAAAACATGCTTCTGGAAGATCGACTGGCTAAAGTAGCTGACATTAGTCAGATTAAACATTTCTTTTTGAAAGAATGGTTGCTACATCATTACAAAATGAAGCGAATCAAATTTTGATAAATGATTACTCAATAAATATTGGTCAATATTTACACAACTGAAGTTTATGCATAGGCTATATCAATGGAGATGGATTAATGCACAGCTCTGGGCCTCATTGGCCCATCACTGCTGTGCTCTCTAGCCCAGCTGCACACACTCAGGCCACAGTGGGAGAGAGTTAAAGGGGAGCCCTACCTCATGAGTCCTCTGGGAGAGCAGACAGGAATAATTGTCTCCAGGCCTGGCCAGTGGTTCACACCTGCAAACAGAACCAGATCAGAAACACACACACAAACATAATACACACTAACACTGACATCTCCCAGTGCCAGACAGACTTTCTGCACCCTCTGAGCTTCTGCTGAAGAGTAAAACCAACAACAGGAGCATACGCAATTCAGTTTATTATTATTTAATTTTTGCACAACATCTTTATGCTGACAGATATTTAAGAATGCAAAATCATTACTGTTCAATGAGGAATATTAATACATTTGATTTTAATATAACTCTAATGAGGTTAAGATTTTGTTTCAGTTGATAACTATGTTGGGGTATACTTCAGTGCACAGACTGCTCTTCTATTTGCACTGTTTTTTTCCCAACAGCTATTTATCCTATAACAGGTCAAATTTTGGTTCACTTAAAAACATAATTTTAATACATTTTTCGAGCAACTCAAAATATATATTTGCCTACTAAAAACACTTGAGATTTTGTGGAAATTAAGAAGTGGACAGGTTAAACAGTTATCAGTGATCAACCTGATGACTTAGAGATGGTTTATGGATGATTGAACTAAAATGACAGAGGTAATGAGAATAATCTTCTATCTATCTCCAATTTTCTGTAATAATCTTCTTCTATCTCCATTTATCACCTACTTGACTGAATCCCGAATCCAGGGCAGTCTAGGAAAACCCAGCACGGAGTAAACAGAGACTGTCCAGCACTGCGCGCACACACACATGCACTGTACACACCACAGACATGTCAGTGACAGCCCAGCAGCCTTTACCATTATCATAGCAGCAGGGGCCAGAGGAACCTGCCCAGCCTCCAAGCTGCCCCAAAATTGCCCTCCAAAATGAACAATCACCTGAGATAGGTGTGACTGGTAGTAAAGAATCTGGCCCAATAGATGGTGGTTACTTAATGCATCAACAATGGCAAAATGAAATGGCTACAAAATTGTCACTTGTCATATTTCCTTGTTGTGTCCACAGGCTAAAAGACTGAGACAAGCAGTGATCAAATCCTCAAAGTAGGCAGCAAATTAAAATCCATGAAAATCATTCCCTGGTGAAGCAAAACCATTTGGCCTGGTATGCAGTGTAGCTACAGCCTACGCGTGATTTTAACCAGCTGGGATTAGGGATGGGACCCACACCAGATGGAGAAAACTACACACTATAATATGACTGACTAAACGATTTGTTTTGTCTTTTCTCTGATTCATATTAAAACAAGGTTTGATTGCATGGCCAAAAAGAAGCAACTCTTTGTCCAATTAATGGCCTTGTAAATGAGGAAACATGCAAATTTTCCAATTAAATAATTTGCTGTGTCTGAGGATGGTGCAGGATGTTCATCTGCGGGGGCTGCAGTGGCATGGCCCTTTTCAGGCTTTGTTAAGAGGTAAAGCCTTGAACAAAGACAGAAAGAGGTCAGTCCTCAGCGACACCTGAATGCTCTGCCTCTTTTCTCTTCCCCTTGATCCCTTCAGCCAGCCTGTCATTAGCCTTAATGATGGAAAATTGTCATGTTGATGTCTCTCTCTCTCCCTTTCTACCCCTCTCTAGCACACACTCTCTTCCTCTCTTCTCTCTTTTGTATAAGTAGTAGGTGGAAGCTCCATTTATTACAAAGTTCTTTTTTGCCTAAAAGCCAGGGACAGAGCATTTGTGGCATGAGGGGAAAAAAAGGTGCTTGGATGCTCTTTCCATCACTGGGATAATTATCCCCACTGTGACCTTAATGATCCTTCGTGTTCGGCCTGCGTCTCCTGCACGCGCCCAGCCGCTCGGCTCCAGGCCCTCACCGGCTTCTCTCCTCTCCTCTCCCGATGCCCTGTCTCAGGGAATATGAAAACCCCTATAATGAAACCATTTTATCTGATGGGAAAAAACGGCTACTAGAGCTTCACTTGCTACAAAGACGACTCAATTATATGAGTAATTGTGATAATTTTCCTTCCATTCACAGTCCTTTCTGAAAGGGAAGGAAAAGGGGGAAAAACAGAGCAACACTGAAAGGGAAATTACACGGACAATATGGAGTGCGAAAAACGGTACACACTAAAAAAAAATGACTGCAAGAAAAGTGTAAGACTATAAATAAATATGTTAATGTAGGTGGGCCATACATATGTGCAGCCAAACCTCACAAACAGAAGTGCGAATAAACACATATAGATGAGATAGATGTCCAGAGAGCAAATAATAGTATGATAAAAGTAGATGTGCAGCTGTCTGAAAATTAAACCTCTTCTCCTTCCTATTGACAAAGCTGAGTTCCTGCAAAAGCACCCCAGTGGTTAGAGATCATTTGGAGCCCTGTGACAGGAAAAAGGATAATTACGTCTCCAAGAGAGGCAGGCGGACTGACGCGCCCTTAAGACGCTGCCGTGAATGCAGGGGCTTGATAGAAGGCAGAAGGAATAATTTTGTGCTTTGCTTTTTCCTTTATTCTGCAGAACATGTTTTGTTGGGCGGAAGACAAGGCAGAGAGCACCTCTGAGTGCATTAAACCCTAGGTGTTCGCAAATATAAGGTTCCTCTGTCTATCAACCGCTACCTAGAAAAAAAAACCTCTTAAATGCATTAAAATGTCTCTTCCATTCTCCCTGCAGACAGCAGTGCCAGTGAGATATGCATTAGTTTTTATTTCGCAGCGGGAGTTGGATTTTCCTCACAACACGAAGGACATTCTGGATTCCTCATGGAAAAAAAGGACCAAGTCTACAAATTCAATCTCTCACGGATAGAGAAAACTCATTGTGTTCCAGTACACATCCTGAATAATCATGATCATGATCATCCACCACTATGTACTTAATAACACATTTTACATTTCTTTTCGCATGCATATCCTACATAACACAATGTATTATGTTTATATGTTTTTCTTTTGCACTGCGCATTATCCACAATAATACCTGATCAGTTTATCCCATGGTCTACTAAATCCCTTTGTTTGGAATGTCATATGACAATTATGAATTGCAGTTGTAAATCTTTGGCCTAATAAAAGAACCCACTATTAATACACTTCAACTGTAAATGTGACATTATATAATGCAATTTGATAATATTGTCAACTATGATATAGGGCCTATGACACATCAGTGGCACTAAGCTAATACTAATACAATCACTCATCTGAATAAATAACCTACATATTAATGAGGTGAGGAAAATAGCTCTGCTCAGTTTTTTTTATTGTTGCTGTTCAGAAAGATAGTAAGACGTGATATTGTTTATATTGTTATTCCAGCCTTATGAATCATCAATCATCAACTGATACATTTTTTCAAATGTCTTGACTGTGATTGCACCTGGACACATAAGACGCCAGATTTAAAGCAAAGGAAGAGTGGTTTCAAATGCCACAAACACTTTCTTCATGCCCCACTTTTCTTCCTGCTCTGTCTTCCCCCCATACCTTAAACTGTTCCCACATGTATGAGGTGTGACCCCCTCAGAGCACAGCAATCTGGCTAAATCTGTCCAGGCTGAGACAACCATATCACAACCTGGCAGCACAAATACACAGATCAGGCTCACATGATGGTTCGCTGTTGGCTACCATGTCATCAGTCGCATCCCAGAGCCACATCTCTTCTGCCTCACTGGACAAACACCCTGAGAACCCCTAAACGTCTGTGACTGGGTATCCTGCTCTAAGAAACAAAGCGCCACACAATCTTACATGGGTTGTACTTCCAAAATGTCTATCAGTCATAAAATGACCAAAAACACACAGCTGCTGTGATTTCCAAAACAACTCAACATTTCAACTGAAATGTTTGTGAGGTTGTTGAATGGTTGAATGGTTACTTAATGTGACACCAAAGGTGTAACACCAGTGCCTGAGATGGAAGCAAAGCAAAAATCAGAGCCAGACCTCAAGCAAAAATCAGTCACTGACTAATAACCATCGCTGGCTAGGATGACGGCCTGATGATAACATTCTGCACTATTGCCAGGCTGGACTGACTGTTTCTAGCCCAATCACAGGCCTAATCCATACCAAAACACAAGAATACAAGGATATACTGTATGAAACCCAAATCATCCAACCAGATGCACCAACATTATATAACAACTAATGCTCAGAGAATGCACCAAGAGGTTTAAGTCATTATCAGTTACATTGTGGGAATACTTTATAATGACCTACATTATACACTAAATATGTGCAGACCTTCCCTAAGAAATACTTGCAACCATGCAACCAAGCATGCAACCATGCTTAGATGAAGGACTGAGACACTGAATTTCACTGAGCTTCTGAAGGAGTTGCATTTGAAATGAAATTGCATACATTTCGGCTGTATTAGAACAGAAAATGACTTTCAAAAAAAGATCACAGTGGAATATTGATAGCTATGTGTTGATCGTGCCGAAATGCTGAGTCCACAACAAAAACTGAGACCATAGGTACAAGGGTGTTTGAAATTCTGTCATTTTAAGTTATTGAGGCATAAAATTATATATTTTTATATTTAAATTAATATATTGATGTAAAACATATGACATATAGTCAGTGGTATTAAAAACATTTTTGTAAAAAAAAAAGCCATATAGAACCTTAATACAACATTGAAAAGCAGGGGCTAAACTTGTAAACTGGTCACCGGCTCAGTAATAGAGCAAATAGCTTTGAGTAGTTTTAATTTCACACTGATATGTGAACAACTCTTTTTACATAAGTATCATGCATGGCCAAATCAAGCAAAGCCTTTTAAGCAAGGTAATGTTTTGGATACATAATGAGTACCGCTTCAATATGGGTAATAATATAATAACTACATAGATACTGCAAACACACTAACTTGATTTTATATATATATATATATAAAACACACACATATGGTGATTTTAGCATTAATATGTTTGTTTTAACAGTACTGTGCAAATCGTGTGCTTCATAGAAGGCTTGCAGATATAATTCCTAATGGGAATAGGCTTGCAATGAAGAAAGGAGCAACATACTTTTAAAAGGGTTTTAAATGTAAATTTGGTCAGCCTTCGTCAGCCCTCTTTGAAACCAACCTCCAGTTTCCATTTCATATACGAAGGATAACCTGCACCGGCAAGAAAAGGCCATTCAGATGATCTCCAGTGGCCTGAGCATTTCTGTAACCCAGCATTCCCAGCTCCAGTCAGGGGTTAAAGGGTTCCTAATGTGTCTGTGAGGCAGCGGGCTGTCAGTGGCTTTAATAAATACAGGGAGCAGTGTGAGAGAAAAGTGTAGCTGTCTCTGTAGAGTGACACAGGCAGGCCAGCAGTGCCGATGGCTCCTCTCTAATGACAGAGCAAGGTAATGACAGAGCCCGCTCCCTAGCAGCGGGAACAGGAAGATCAATCTGTAGCCAGAGACGGAGGGATGGAAGAGGAGGGGGAGACATGGCAGTGTGATTTTCTATTACACTCCTGCTCTGTGTTAGGTTTGCTCTATGTCTCTGCATCGGTTCTGTCTCACTGCTGCCACTTTTTTTTCAGGCCCAGGCAGTGTCTGACCAGCTTTACATTAAAAACACCACAGATCAATAGCCATTACCACTCCATGTTAGGGTGATGCATTGTGGGTCTCTGCTGACATCCTCTCTCTCTGTCTCTCTCCTGTCCTGCCTCTGTTTGTCTCCGTCTCTCTCTACAGCACTGTTCTCAGAGCACAATATTCCAGCTGGCAATCTGGTCCAAGGGCACCTGGGGTTCAGCAGGAATTGAAAAGCACCAGAGAGAAGGTCTGAGGAACCAGAGTTGAAACAAAGTGAGGGAGGGAGTTGCTAGCCAGCATCCGGAGTACAAATAAACAGCATTCCACTTTCTCAATCTACTGTTTTTCCTGTGCTACTGGCCATGCAAAAGAGCCTATCAAAGTACATCAAAAAGCTCGACCGCCAGTCTAGGCAGAATTTACATACACATGGCATCTGAGGGCTTGTTTATGAAGTCTGTTTGTGAGAGAAATGCTCGTATTGAGATCCGAATCGATAAGATGTTGCTCTCGAAGAGGAACTGCCGTAACTCGAGAGCCATCACAAACAAAAACATTGGTCGCAATTTGAAAAGTGTGTGTCTCTAAGAAAGCTTGCCAAAGATTAAAAACACAAGAAAAATAGCAGACAACATAAAATTAGCAGCAATTTGGGCTAATTTCTGTATAATTGTCCCTTGGGACAAGAGTTAATCTGCAGATCTCTTCATTTACCAGAAGCCTGAGTAAAAATAAGCAGTGCTGATGCAAACAAGAATCCTTTTAAAAACATTAACACAAAGAGTGGATTATTACCAAACTTCCAGTGTTATACACCAAAATCCAATTTATTTACATTTGCAGTAGACAGATGTCAATCTTTACCAGAGACCAGTCAAAGCTGTACCATAAAGACCATATAAATGTATCACAGAGCCCATACTAAAATCAGTTTGTAAAAATTAAAAATTCAGCTTTTCTTCTGTCATTAATTTAGTTTTCTAGAGTAACCTCTTGGCACTTGGCGTATGGCAGGAATACACCCTGTATGGGATGCAAGATTAAATCTGGTAGGTCTAATTGCTTCTATGTAATACTCTTTTCTTAAAAGCCACATGAAGAGGCCATGTGAAACTGAAATCATAACATTATGAAAGCAATCTTTTTCTCCCATAAAATCTAATGCTTCTAAGGTAAACAGTGATGGGGCAAGAGGTTATTTTTTCCTAGCTGCATTTGCTTGGCAACATTGCATTTTGATGGAAGATAACTTTTTTAAAAATGTGTTTTATATAATGCCATGCCCATGGATCCACTAAAAAAGTAATGATAACAAAAAAAAGGTCAGTCCTGATTTATAGCTATCTTTAAATATTATGAATATGTTGATTTGTATTGATGTACTGATTAAAAAACGAAAACAAAAATTGAAATGGCAACTATGATAAATTGATTGTAATTAATTATGAGTGCTTATAAATAGATTATTAGAAAAAAAAATACCAGACAAAATAAAGACAACTTATGTTCTTTATGTATGATTTATTTGTGAAAATTTTCCAATACAAAAAATACATATGTCCTCACATATACAGAATTAAAAGGTATTCCTTTAGCAGAATGAGGTACCTGTATATTGTCAGGATGACCCCCCCCCCCACCCTTTGAAGAAAAAAAATACCAAGGAGAAGAAAATAGTAATACAACAAATCATAGTAATACAACTAAACAAAGAAAAGAGAAACAGCAAAAAGAAGGTTTATATTGACCAAGGTAGTGTTGGTGCTAAACAGATGGCATTGCAGTTTGCATGTAGAGAGAAGAGAATAGAGAAGAGGTAGTTTTCTGCATGCCAGTAATATGGGGGATGTAGGATGTGGCCAGATGAAGTAGGGTGTAGATTATTTAGTTACTAGGGACAATATCTATCTGAAGGGATTTAACATGGTCTAAAAAGGGCTCCCAGATTGAAAGAATTTTATGATAGTCCCACAAAGAATGTATTTAACATTTTCCTGTGCCATAAAATAAAGAGCATCGCTTATCCACTGGGAATGGGAAGGGGCGTTTGAATTCTTCCAGTGTAGTAGAATGGCACATGTTGCCAACAGTGTAAGAAAAGCCACAAGTTCAGTAAAGTGAGCTGGTATTGAGTGACCAATGGGAAGGACACTAAACTGGGCGACTAGTGGTGAGGGGATGTAATGGCAGAGAGAGAGAGTCAAATACACCTCTCCAAAACAGTGTAAGGGCAGGACAAGACCAAAACATATGTCCAAGACTGGCCAGACTAAGGTCCTATGCGCACTAACTTACTTTTAGACCAATAGGATTAGACCAAATAACTTTACTTTGTTGTGAAGTATTGAAATGGTACCTTTGAGCTGGGGATTAGTTTTGAAGATAGTGTCAGTAAGAGTGTGTGTGTGTGTGTGGGGGGGGGGTGTCAGGGAAATACAAAATCTCTGACTTGTAAGTATCTGAAAAAATGAGTTGACTGTAAATTAAATGCGCGGGTTAACTGGTCAAAGGAATCAAAGGTACCATCAATATAAAGGTGTCTAATGGACACAATGCCCTGGTCGCTCCAGGCTGAGAAGGCCTTGTCAGTCACAGAGGGGGTGAAAAGGGGATTGGAGTGCACAGAGCTTGAGATAGGTATAGTGTATAGAAGTGTTTGGGGAGGACATTCATTTTAATGTAATTTATCCTTCCAGCAAGGGATAGAGGCAGGATAGACCATCGTTAGCGGTCCTGGGTCAGTCTAGCCATGAAAGGGGAAAGACTGTATTTAAATAAATCTGAATAACTTTTAGTTATACAGATGCCCAAGTATTTAAAATGGTTGAATGATGTCTTGAATGGCAGTTTGGAGAAGGGATAGGTTGTGGCTGCGGCATTAATTGGCATTAATTCACTTTTATGTCAATTTAATTTATAACCTGAAAATTTTCCCAAACTCCTTCACTAAGCTTAACACAAGGGGGATAGATCTGTCAGGGTTGGAAATAAAGAGCAGGAGGTCATCGGTGTATAAAGATGACCTATGTTCAACACTACCTCTTGAGATGCCCAATGTCTGACTGGACCTAAGGGCGACAGCCACTGGTTCAGTGGCATTGACTAAAAGTAGCGGGGAAAATGGGCAGCCCTGGCATGTGCCACGTTGTATAGGGAAGTACCTAGAATAGTCATTGTTTGTGCGAACACAGGCCTGAGGGGATGGATATATATATATATATATATAAGCTTAATACACGATATAAATGTATCACCAAATGCAAAAACTTTTAATGCATAAAACAGGTAAGACCATTCCATGCGGTCGAATGCCTTCCCTGCATCCACTGAGACAACCAGCTCAGGGATAGAAGAGGTTGAAGATGCATATAGAATATTCATTAACGTCTGACATTATGAAAGGAATGTCTATCTTTGACCAATCCTGTTTGGTCTATAGAGATAATACTTGGCAGAACAGATTCTAAATGTCTGGCCAACATTTTGGCCAACAGCTTGACATCTGCACAAAGCAAAGAGATAGGGTGATAGTCACTACATCATAGGGGGTCTTTGTCTTTTTTAAGTATAAGAGAGATTGTGGCCTGCCGCAATGTAGGGGGAAGAGAGCCATCTTGCAATGAATGAGTAAACATGTTCAGTAGCAATGGAGACAATTTATCTGCAAAGGTTTTAACGAATTCGGCTGGAAAACTGCCAGGGCCAGGGCATTTTCCATTCTGCATCGACTTCAGGGCAATTTTTAGTTGGTTGATTGTGAAGGGTTCATCCAAGCTAGATGACATTTCAGGGTCAATAGAAGGGAATATCTAAGGGCCTAAAAAAAAGTGTTCATTCTGTGCCTCATCGTTAGATTTTCAGAAGAATCTAGTGCAGAATAAAAGTCTCTGAACTGATCGTTGATGATCTGTGGGTTTATAGTTATTCCATCAGCAGCAGTATTAATCTGGGTGATATGCTGTGATGAAGATGCCTGTCGAATTTGGTGAGCGAGCAGTTTGTTTGGTTTATCTCCAACTTCATAATAGTTATGACATGCTTTTAACAGAGATTCAGCTGCCTAATTAGAGGCCAGTATGTCAAATTCAGCCTTTTTTGTGAGTAATTCTTTAACATGATCTGTGTCCGGTGAGTCCACACACTTTGAGTGCAGCTCAGAAATCTCCCTTGCAAGACAGGTACCCTTTTCACTATTTATCTTATTCTGGTGAGCAGAATAGGATATGATTTCTCCTCGAGCGTAGGCTTTGCATGTCTCCCAGATTACCGTTGCAGATACATCTGGAGTGATATTGGTAAATATGAAAGTGTCAATGTGACTGTTGTTCATTTGGCTAAAGGTGGGGTCAGATAGTAATAATGAATTGAAGCACCATGGGGATTGGGACAGAGATCTACCAGGGAGAGAGATGGTGAGAACTACTGTTGCATGGTCTGATATCACAATTGGGTTGTAGGAGCCTGAGCTGAGAGAGGGAAGTAATTTGTCATCAAGGAGAAAAAAATCAATACGAGAAAACATCTTATGGACAGGAGAGAAAAAAGAACATTGTTTGGCACTCGTGTTAAAAAAGCGCCAAGCGTCTGAGACTGCATATTGTTCCATAAAGGGCTGAATAGCTTTAGAAGATCTAGACGCAACACAGGGTTTGTTGGATGAAAAGAAGTTTTTGAAAAAGTTGTCATTGACATTTTGGGCCATATATGTTTGCCAACACCAAGCTACTGATTCCAGTCCTACCCGTAATAATAACGAAGCGCCCAATCGGGTCTGATATTACACTAGTCACAGAGAGAGGGACCGATTTATGAATTTATGAATGCAACCCCCTGGGCCTCACTTGTGAATGAGGAATGATACAGTTGACTCACCCATCCCCTATGAAGTGTAGGGTGATCTAATGGCTTTAGATGGCTCTCTTGTAAAAAGGCTATTCTAGTGTTTAAGCATTTTAGATGGTTCAATACTTTATTACACCTGACAGGAGAATTTATCCCTTTAACATTCCAACATGTAAATCTTAAGGCACCACTTGGTGCAGACAAAGAATTTAGACCTGCCATCTGGCTACAGATTTAGTTTGGGGTACTGCACAACATCGCCCCCAAGCGCAGCACCAAGGAAAAGAATGAACCACCACAGGTTGAGTACACTGGTTGGTAAAGCAGCACATAAGTACTGAAAAGGAAAAACAGTAAAAAAAAAAAAAAAAAAAAAAAAAAAAGGTTAAATAAATAAGCCTAAAACATACACAGCAGAGGCTTCCTGAGGGTACATTAAACAGAGCACCTCCTCTCACCCAACCCTTGTCCCAAATCGAAAAACCTCCACTTGCTGCAAAATACAACAACATGGAGCACTCTGAAACACTGATCAGCTTATCTAACATTTCCTTATTTCAACAGCGCTCCTCCCACAGCAGCAATATGACGAAATTCAAGAGAAAATTCACACATTTACATTTTACACAAATTGAACCTATGAAACCGAGCGCAATAGGCGCACGCAGAGTCCCAGTTAACATGGACACCGAACACTGGATCTGTGCCCTGATGCATTTGCAGTTCAGTCTGTTTTAACATAAGCCTACTACGTTAAGCCAACAGAAGAGAAAAATATAGTCCAGAGTAACCAATAGTTTAAGAGTAGACCACAACTGAACAGATAGTGTAAGTTTTAAAGACCAGTTGGGCCTGTCAAAGAGTGTCAGTGTGAAGTAGCTCATTACTGTCTTCTTCCAAAAAGGAAAAGAAAAGTACAAACATGAAGGGGACAACATTGCAATAGGCTACTTTTAGGGGTGTGGCAATTTATTCGTTTATGTCTGAGTGCAAATTCTTTACAAACTTTGCAGCCTCCAAGGCAGACGGGAGTCTTGTCTCCGCTAGGCAGGGTGATGCATAGCTCAGCTGGATAGAGGAGAGCCGCCTTCTAGCCAGGCTTATAAAGCTCTGCCATGGAACTTTGATACTCGGCGCACTGCTTCAACAGGTTCAGTCAGGGCTGAAAGCGGATCTTGTGGTCCTTGTAGAGCAGGTCACCTCTTCTATGAGCTTCGCGGATAATCAGGTCCTTGGTTTGAAAGCGATGGAACCGTATGATGACAGATCCCGGCCTCTGTCCCGGAGCAGGCTTGGCTGTAAGGCTTCGATAGGCTCGGTCCAGATCAGGGGGCGAGTTAAGGATATTAGTGCCAAAGACGTCAACCAAGAGTTGGGACAAGAAAGTAGATGGTCGAGGGCCTTTGATAGATTCAGGTAGGCCAATGATTCGGATATTTTGGCACCTGCTGCATCGCTCCAAGTCTGCGACCTTGGTGTTAAGTGTCTCATTGTCCTGTTGCAAAATGGAGAATGCTTTCTCCAGTTGCTGGAAACACTGGTCAACTTCAGTGGCATTTTCTTCCAAAGAAATGATATGTTGCCCGTGGTTTGTAACCGTGGAGTGTAGACTGTCCAACGTGGACTTGATTGAATCAAACGATGATTTAAAGTCGGCTGCCAGTGCTTGCCTGCGTTCTTCCGGAAGAGTGCTAATATCTCAGCCTTGCTAACAGTTGACAAACCTTCTTTTTCTTGTTTGCCTTTTCCTTTAGACATAGTCAGACAGTTTCTATAGTCAACACCACTTAATACGCCTACTTTAAACAAAAGTTCCGAAAAGGGCACGGTTGAAAAGATAAATTAACAAGTGACCGTGGGAAAGAGCTGCAAGCACAAGTCTATTCCACGCACCTCGTGCCAGAAGTCCAGACAACTTATGTTTCCTTATAGTTTTAAAGTAATGCACATAAGTCAACCCTTCTCTATGCCATCATTCACAAATTAGCAGTAGGCAAAACTCAGATTCTGAACAAAGTTGGTCACATCGATTAAGGGCTAGTAAATTCAGTGGTATCATCAAAAATATCATATCACTGTCCTATCAACATTAAATCCTATTGTATAATGTGGAAGTATGAGGTTTGCAATCCTAATAAAGATATGACTATATGACTAATAGTAGCACACTATCTATACAGTCAGTGATATGCAAAGAAATAAAAAATAAAGGAGAAAACTTGAGGTTTAAAGCACTTTTAACTAAGTGAGCCAAAGCTTCAACATGCTTTTTATCACATCTCCACTTTTATCACCTTTCTCCAAAATCACGAAATACAGTGTCTCTCCTGCACACAAGGATTTTTTCTGAGCAGAACAGAGAAGCCTGAACTCTGCCAACCCTATCCCTATGGTACTCGGAGTTTTCTCCGTACTGCTCTACTGCACTGAATAGGGTGTTAATCAGGATGAGAGGGGATTCCCACAGCCAAGCCGAGGGAAACAGCAGCCCTGAATACCTGTCAGGTGTACAGTGACATGACATTGTTTAGCCAGGGCAAGATTGATTGTGGGGCTGATGGGTAATGTTTCTGATTGCCTGAACACAGAGCAATGCTGTCTGCTTTATCTGTTGTCATGCCAAAGTGCAGAGATAGGAAGAGGAAAATAAAGAAGACAGCAGAAAGACAGCGTGGAATAAATCCAAGATCCATCACTAATCTCTGGATCTCTCGTGACCAAACTTTACAGCAGTTTAAGCAGGAATCTCTGCTGAAAGTGGCATAAGCATAATTTCAGCATAGTTCAGTGATGTTATGTGTCCTAGCTCTACATGTAAGAAATGTACTGATGACACTCGTATTCGAATGGCCTTTCAGACAATTATCCTCCCACTTCAACAAATGGAGTTGACCATACATGTGCGATTTCTCCACTCCTGCTTCTGAGAATGTGCTCCTCTGAATGCTAGCTATGTTAAGAGCTTCTATGAATAACTACTGTACGTTTAACTGGACACTTAAGCATCATTTTGAACAAATGAGACCTTGCAATGACAGTTTATTTTCTATCCAGTCTCAGAGTATGGCATATCACCTAGAAAATCCTGCATGATATAATTATGTCTATGAAAAGATCATTATCTGTGATATATTATTAAGAGCAGTGGCTTTACATGAATGTGCGGTTAAAAGTAACGGACTGTCCAAACATTTAAATAAAGAAATTATCTATAGCTGAAATTCTACAGAGAGCAAGCCGAGAAATGGGTATTTTCTCATGTTTTTGTTTTCGAATTCTGTCTAGCAATTCCTCTGTGGCACCAAAATCTGATTCCAGTCTTTTTCATGCAGGGTGCGTGTCTGTCCGTCTCATCGCAACGAACACAATGGTTGTCGTCACATAGTCTGGGTCTGCAGTGTGCAGAGAGTGGACAGAAAAGGAGATTGTACATGAAGATGAGACCAGGTCGATGCTCACAATGCCCTCATTTAGTGAGCTGAGACTTTCAGGCTCAGTGGCCGCTGGCCTGTCTATCTTCCAGTCTTACCCCATGAAGAAGCTGCTGCCCTGGGGACAATCAGACCATCGACGCCTACTCAGCCCTGCACATCCACCACACACGAATTACATGGTCAAAAGCACACTATGACTAGTGATACATTGTATAGATGCTATGAATGGAGTGACTACAACTATTTTTGCATGGGCCATTTACAATGCAGCCAATACACTAGCATAATTCAACAAGCCATCAACTGTCAGCTCGACACACAATTTCCCAGAGACTTTCTTTTCATTCCAGGCACCTCTTAGTCTTTAGGGTAATGTCATTTCGTTTCCGTAGGTTGGAGGCGTTGACTAGCCCCTGTTAGCATAAAGATATAGTGTAACAGCACAGTTGTTGACAGGCCATAATGTGTAGACAGCTGATATCACCGACAGGAACAACCCACTACTGGAGTTCCCTCCCACAACAGTATATGCACTAGCACAATCTAGCTTTTATATCTCATACTATTCGCTGTTTTCATTAAAAACTGCATTTTCCTTTTTTAAATAGCACCCCACTGGGACTGTAATGCTCAGCTGTTCCCCCTATTAAATATTTCTATTAGAAGGACAAAAAGAAAACCTTGTTTGGCAGTGCTTAGCTTTGAAGTTTTCAACTTACATCATCTAGTAGTTGACAAATGGCTTGGAAATTACTGTATATCAACACATTTACAGAAAAATCAAAATTTTAATGTATGCAGATTGGAAAGATTACAACTAGTAGCATAATTCAAAATAGAAAAAAGCCCTGATCTTTACAGGTGAGAAATTTATGTCATAATTCATACATGTATTCATACATAATTCATACATGTTTCATACATGTCTCAATGAAACTCTGGTATAACTCAAGACTGACAACTAGAGTCAAATCCCCCTCTTATCTCAGACCAACTTGGCATCTTGAGCCACAGACAGACACAGACACGCACTAAAGTCTAAAGCACCATACCAGGACCTAGCATTTGCCATATCACTGTAGACATGTAGATGGTGTGTGCATGGGAATGTGAGTCTATGACAGCAGGAAGGTTAAGGAGGTGGTAGGGTAGGGGGTGGGGGTGGCGTCTGTGATCTCACAGCACAATCAGGTCGAGAGAGAAGCCCTGAGGGATCAAGACAGCCCCCTCCCAACAAGACCAACAAGTCTTGTGCTTAACTCTTTACGCTCCGCACACACTCAACACCTGAGAACCACGGAGTAAAGGCTCAGCAGGATTCCTGAATACGCTCACACAGATTTCCACAAAGCCATCAAAAGACTCTCTAACAGCACACTCATATTTACACTTCTCTAAGCAGATTCACTCTCTCTCTCTCTCTCTCTCTCTCTCTCTCTCTCTCTCTCACACACACACACACACACACACGCACACACGCACACACACAGGTAACAGCAGGATTTCTCACTTCAGACTTGCTATAGTGCCCTCATATAGGGAGGAAGCCTCTCTTAATACATTCACACACTTGCACAGAGGGATGCCACTTCTCAGAACTCAAGTGGTCTTTATTCACATCAGGCAGCCTACAGAATCGATGATGAGAGGTGCTTTCAGATCAGGGACACAGAGTTCCCCTATCTAGTCTACAAGGCTATTCACTAGTCCCCCAATTTGTGTCTTCACTGATAAGACACATACAAAGATAAGTCACTACTCACAAGAACAACCTAGACTAAAGTGTCCATTTACAACCCGAATTCCAGAAAAGTTGGGACGTTCTTTAAATTTGAATAAAATGAAAACTAAAAGACTTTCAAATTA
>JAQLOM010000034.1:14008507-14024371 GCA_030068315.1 Chrysichthys thysi
AGTGGATAAAGGTGTACAATTTCCCAGTTTGAACATTTGTTATGTTATCCATGTTCTGTTGTGAATAAAATATTGGCCCATGTGATTTGAAAATCTTTTAGTTTTCATTTTATTCCGCTTTAAAGAACATCCCGACTTTTCTGGAATTCAGGTTGTATGTGCATTCCTCAAATATCCTGAACACTTGTAAATGAAGGTTTTAAGAGGTCCTGAAATTCAATGGATTATGAATATTGATCATGAATGTTCATCATCTGCATATTCCATCCTTTTTCTTTGGAAACACATTTGATGGAAAAAAAGGAAACTGAACTTCTCAGACAGTTCTGAGTTTGTAAAAATGTCGGGTTCACAATATGTGCCTGTGGAAGAGAAATATTGTGACTCCTTCCACTTATGGAAGAAGTTTCCAATGTCAGAATTTTGTAGCAGTCAGAGGCAAAGCTGGTCCTAAAAGATTTCTACCACAGGAAGGGATGGATGATGTTGCACTTTTTGCAAAATCTCAGGAACAAGCTGCATTTTTCTGTCTCATTAACTTCAAGAGAAACTATGTGAACAGCTGGTTATAGTTGTTTATTACATAAGTGATAACTCAAACAAATGTCTTTTGAAAATTTACACAACTTGCAAGTATAAATTGATAAAAAGTAACAAGGGTTGAAGACCTGGGGCAATCATGGTTACGGGTGGTGAAAGCGGTTCAGGGTTCAGGGTTGGGTCCAAGTGCAAGCACTGCCAGTGGGGGCTGGTAGGCTGGTGGGCTGGTGGGGGTAGTTAGCTCTAGGACATAGTGCTGGTGGTGGGAAACAAAGTTCAGCTGGGTCAGAGCTCTGGGGAAGAAGCTGGATGTGCACAAACCTGTACATTGGCCAGATGGTGAAGCAGTAAAAAGGCACAGGCAGGTGGGGCACACACTGATGTTGATTTCAGAAAGTTTTAAACGTCCTGAAAGGCTGAAAGTTGGGATACAGTGATGCTTCAGAATATGTTTCATTAAACAACTTTATTTTTGACATCTTCGCAGGTCATTTCATCTGAGGATTAACCATTGAATAAGGAGAAGAGGAAGAGGCATTTTGTTCACTGGTTTGCCAACCCATGGGAACAGCAGAAGAGAAGAATATGGGAATAAGTATCACCAACTCAACGCTGCTGCTCCAGAATAAGCGTCATCTTCACAGGCCATTTCAAAAGGCTACACCATCAATCATAGTACGGCACAGGGCCTCCCCTTTGCTCTTCTGAACTGTATTATACTTACATCACTGACATCTGATCCCAGAAATAACACTCATCATACTGCATGTAGAGATGAAATAACATTAGTCTACACTAAAATACCTAGACAAACGACTGGATTCCTGTCTTCCAGTCAGCAGCGCAAATGGAAAGAAGGCAAGTGTTCAGGCCATTATTTGTAATCACTGCTAGAGAGTATTTTTATCATAATGTGCTATAAAGACATTTCCTTTTAAATACAATATAAACTGCAGTTGTGCATATAAAACAGCAACCCCCCAAAGGCCAACGAAAACAAGGTTTAATGCAAAACAGAGGAAAGGAGAGGACGTGATCAGTAAAGCACTTCAGATAGAAGATAAAAGGTTCAGGTCAACTAAGGAAGCTTTAGTAGTGTATGAGGAGTGATGTTTTTGCTTTGCCCCTTTGTACGCTAAGAGCATTGTTCTCTCACACACACACAGTAATGGGAGAGGCAGTCTTGACCCCGGCAGACCAAACGCAAAGCCTTATGGGAGTCTCTATTCACACGGTTCAATTATATCTCCATGGTGCAAGGCTGAATTTGGTGCTTCATATGAGGACATCCACCCTCATTCAGCTGAACACAAAATCAAGAAGCAACTCGTTGACTGAGCTGTCGAAGGACAGGGAATAACCTGAGCCATTTCACTGCAGAGGACCAAAGAACAAGAAGCGCTTTGAGGGGTTTTGATGAGACCTGGAGCGGTTTGAGTGAGCCTACAGACTTCAGGGGTTAACCTCCCCTTCAGCCAAGCAAAATACTCCAAGAAGCATGCAATTACAGCTTCAGTCAAAGGGCATGCGCAATTTCCAGGCCTATTTACACAGTCGTGAAGGGCCTCCCTTCAACCCCCCACCTTACCCCGCCTGCAACAGAATGATCTGAGATAGCATGATTAAGGTGGCTTCCTTAACCATGCTTAAAAAAAATTTTTTTTTTGTTCTATAAGATTGCGTTTGTCAAATCATAAAGCTTTAAACATGCATCTTAAGAGTTGATAACAAGCGCAGACAGATTTTGTCATTCAGAAGGCATTAATCGGATATCAAGATCTAAAAATGAGCTCTGACCATTGGTGTAGAGGTTCTAGCTCCACCCTGGAAGTGCTATGTGGTGGAGGCCTTCCAGATCTGCAAAGCTGCACAGCTGTTGGCCAGCTTCAGGATCCAAAGGCCCTCTGTGCTTCCTCCTCTCACAGAGACGACAGCCTGGCCAGGGGGCACAAGACTCTAATAATAACAACATTCAGCATGCAGAAACCAGGTCACTCCTGCCCTCCTCTGACCTCCCATCACAGCGCTGAAGTCTGGACAAGAGCCAGTGCACAGACCCAGCAAGGGAATGCATATTTTCATGTGTGTGAAAAATAGACAGAGAAAGAGAAAGAGTGAGAGAGAGAGAGTGAGAGAGAGAGAGAGAGAGAGAGAGAGAGAGAGAGAGAGAGAGAGAGAGAGAGAGGGAGAGATTGTAGGCTGCAGGGAACCAGAATACAGGAGTACAGATCACTTCCTCCAGATCACTTTGGATATTCACCTTGAAGCATACTTTGTAACTTTTATTAATTTTTCGCCAACTACAGTAAAACTAATGGGAAAGGCATGTAGTTACAACAGCGAGGAATTTAAATCTGGACCCACCAACGAGTTCTGGGAGTTTAGGAGGTTAAAGAGCTGTTTATATTTCCTCATTCGATGATTGCAGGTTTTCCTATGTAAACAAAAATGGGAGCCAAAAATGCAATATAGCAAGTGCCTGAGTAAACACGGTAAAACCTGCACTAAGACACAAGTCATCAGAGGATGAAAAGGTGTTCTATGTGCTGGTGGTCAGGAATCCTCAGTCTCATTGATTTGCTCTCCTGGACTGATTACACTTACACCATGTGGCCAAAAGTATGTGGACAACCAACCATCACAACCATACGTGGACCTTGCCCAAACTGCCCCAAAGTTGGAAGCACACAACTCTATAGGATGTTTGTGAGCAATGTAGATTTAATATTTCCCATTCACTGGAATCAAGGGGTCCAAATGTGTTCCAACATGGCAAAGTGAGGTCCAGGAAGACATGGTTTGCTAAGGTTGGAGTGGAAGAGCTGAAAGAGTCCTGACATCAACCTCTTTGAACGCCAAGCACCAAAATCTAGCAGAAAGAACACAGTGGAGTTTATTATAACTGAAAAGGGGTACTAAATCTGGAATGGGGTGTTGAAAAAGCACATATGGGTGTGATAATCAGGTGTCCACAAACTTGGTCATATAGGCTACACTCACACTAATAGGATTTAGTTTAAAATTGCATTTTAAAATGAAAACAATCTCCGCCCAGACAAGTGTTTTGACTGTATCAGAGACGAGCTATGGCCTTGCTAAGTCACCTGAAAACACATGACCATTCATGTACCTTGGTCATGCATGTACCAATATTAACAGAAAGCAGATCGTCTACTCTGCAGCTGGTTGCCTAGTTGCAGATCACTCAACAATATCTTGTGTCCTGCACGTGTATGAAGTTGTAGCATTATAAAATGCAGAATTTATCTCCACAACAGCTGCTAGCAAATACAACAAGGTCAGCAACGCTTGTAACTTGTTATCCATGCTGCATTGTCCACTGGTATTCAAGGCCGAAGCTGTATTGGAAACCGTCATGTGACAGGAATGTGATGAATTATGGAAACGTATGTTGTGACTCATAAGAACAACCAGGAAGTAAATTTAGAGGCCTACCACATTGTTTCCAAAATGCTCCACTTTCCCTCGTCCACACTAAAAACTTTTCAAACTAAAACCGTGCTGGCAACGTTTTAAAAACACTCTGCTTTAGGGGCTTGAAACGTTGGAACATAGCAAAAGAGATGTATTTTAAAACTAAAACACATTACTGCGGATATAACCATAGTGCATGTGGTCATTTTGCATGTCCTGCATTTAACTGTTCATCTGGGTTTTCTTTTTCTTTTCGTCTAAAGAATGACGTCACAGGAAGATAATTATTAATAATAATTATTTAATAGTCAGTCTAAGTTTTTTTTTTTTTTTTCAAAAGAAACCCGAATGTTTAACAGGATTTAAAACGCATTCATTGCTTGAAAATTTAATTACATTTACATAAGAATTCAATAACAGTGAAAAGTGCTTGAACGCTAACTGAGGAAAAGGCTCAGGAGGGAAAGAAGTACTTTGGGCTGCCTCCTATTAGAGACTGTTAAAGTTATTGAACAATTATTAAGCTTGTGTGACTGCAGGGCATAAAGGAATAAAATATTAATGGTCAGTACTTATCAGCAGCATGGTGTGGACATTAGCAATATGCAGAAGCCAATAAAATGTAACTGACAGCCTTGTGACATTACAGGAATAATTCAATATTTTCCACTTCATTTCTATCCACCATGGCCAAGAATTCGGACACATTTTCCTGCACTGGGAAAAGGAGAGAGAATAAACTCACCGGAAAATCCACCAGCGTGAAAAAGAAATGCGAAAGGGCAAAGAATAGGTGACTATATAATGCAAATTCAAAACTATAACTACAGTTGGGCAATACAGCAGAAAGGAACACAGGTTTAGTGCTAACAAGAGCCATTTATCCATATTGGCAAAATTAATTTTTCATATACTTTTGACTGAAGAATTCATAAACGTATTCTACAGAAACATGTTTTACTTAAACCTTTATTGACAGAGTTCAACAGCTGCACTTATATTTTTATTGTAAGGGGGTTTTGGGAAAATGTTTTTTTTTCTCTTCTCACTATGTTTCAAAGTGATTTTCTGTTGTAATCAGAAATATACAAAAGATGTGGTAGATAGAGATGTGTTCTAAATTTGAAATGCTGAAACAGAAATAAACAAATTGCAGATGAATTACAAACTAACCTAAAAAAACCAGCAACCACATCTGTAGCACAAAATCCCAGCAGAGTTTTGAAGGCTGTGAGAGAGGAAAGGGGACCAGGAGATAAAGATAAAGAGATGTGTGTATGTCTAGGGTCCAGAGCACCAGAAACATAGACAACAGCTGTAATGCACCGACTGCTGCAGGAGGGAAAAAAGTGAACAGGGAGAGTCATACTGAGACAAAGTATATGAAAATGGCAGGTTGAACACTTCCTGTCAGGACAGAGACTGAGAATAATCACGTGACCTTCCAAGAGAAGAAAAGGGAGAACCTAATACAGGTACTCCTCAAGTTACGATGGAGATGCGTTCCGCCACACCCATTGAAAGTCAAAAATATTGTATCTCGAACCACTGTGATGAACCACTTAGCCTAGCTTAGGTATCTCAGCCCAGCTTGGCCTAGATTAGCCTAGCCTAGCCTACCCAGGAGTCTTTTCCTGTAAAAGACATGGTTTTGAATTAAAATTAGCTCTTGAAGCACACAAAAAAAACCTGTGGTAATGTATCGCACAGTACACCGATGCACAAGGTAACTTTGTGAGCTGCGGAAGCGAATGAGGCATCACGAGAGGCGAGTGATCCGGGCATTGTCCGCATACTTCCGGGCGTCGTCTGAACATCCGAGTACATCATATGCTGTTACACTGGCCTGCCAGTGATGCCTGCCCACGAATTTGAAACATTTTCTACATATTTTAACATTTTTAGTGCATTGCAATCGTCATCGTAACTTCAAAAAACTGTAAGTCGGACCACTGGGACTCGGGGAGCACCTGTACATGTCAAAAAAATTTAAATTGCTAGGCAGTGATAAATCTCAGACACACATTCCAACACACATTAATAAGATCACAGTTTTATATCTGTCCATCAGAAAAGGAATCAGAAATCAGATCGGCTCTTCTTTTTCTGTCTCCCTGAAATAACACTCCTGGGTTTTATAAACACTGCAGTCCTGCTCCAAGACC
The DNA here is from genome assembly GCA_030068315.1 of Chrysichthys thysi. Lineage (NCBI taxonomy): Eukaryota > Metazoa > Chordata > Actinopteri > Siluriformes > Claroteidae > Chrysichthys > Chrysichthys thysi. Next base: position 14,014,648 of record JAQLOM010000034.1, read on the forward strand.
AGTCAAAAGGTTAGAGCAGTATGGTGCACTGGTGGTTAGTCAGTCTCTCTCTCTCTCTCTCTCTCTCTCTCTCTCTCTCTCTCTCTCTCTCTCTCTCTCTCTCTCTCTCTCTCTCTCTCTCACACACATACACACAACTAGGTTCTCACACACACAGTATCAAGGGAATACTCATGGCTAATTAGCTCTCTGCATCTGGGAAATGTCAGGCTGTCTCCTTTCTGCAAAAGCAACATTCTTATTTACTTACTAACCTCAAACCATTTACTGTACATTGAAACCCCATTTACATCTGGTATTAAACTGTGTACAGGACCAGATTTTGAGCAGACATATTTAAATCGGGTCATGATCTACTGGGCCCCTGCTGTGGTATTTAAGGAATCACTGTTAAGATTATTAGAGAGTATTCAGAGGCTTACTCCCGACAAAACACTAAAACAGAAATACCTGCAAAGTTTTTGCTTTATTTAAGAGCTGGCTTTTATAATACCTCACTATAATGTACCTCACCCCCTCTTACCCACACCTACACACAACCCGCAATGACAAGATATTTTCTTAGTCACTTTCTTTGTAACCAGTAATAGCATTTTAATGATCACCAATATCACAATTGATTTACTATTCAAACCACCAACGATGAAACAGAAATGTAAAACAAATTCAGGTACAGCGGAGCAAAATCGAGGCAAACTGGACTACAAAAACGTTACTACCACGTCATACACTTATATACCTCATCAGAGCCACATGGAAGAGATTAGTGCAGTGCATCTGATGCTGGGCTTCTCTCCAAACCAGCAAAGTAACATTTTTCTGAGGTCAGTTCACATATTACCAAAACCTCTTGGAGTCTGTATACTATTTCTCATTCAGTTTTTTTTAAAACTTGTAATGTCTGCTTACACTGCATAATTGTAACAAATCACAACATAAACTATCTGCAAAGCGATCCATTGATTACATGGTCTCTGTTTGTACCCTTTTTTTTTCTGAAATACTGTAGCTTAATTATATAAAAGCTACCAAGGTTAACAGATCTGTGAGATGTTGCAAATACAGCATCAAGAGACATCTTTTCAGTATATGTTTTAAGCATATTAGTGAATGCATACGTGATTCACCATATGGCCCTATGATGGAGCGATTCAGATTAAAGCTGACCATCAGTGCTAGATAAACCTGATTGATGTTTGGCATAAATAAGCAGAAGGAAGGCCAGTAGAAATCCTTCACCTGACATCATCACACAGACATCCTGTCTGCCTGCAGAGATGCTATCTCAAGCTAGAGGACGGTCCCTCCTTCTGTCTTTCTAATTATGCTCTTCCTAACGTGGCAAAACTTTGGTTTGGCCTTGTTGTTTCTTCTCTTTAACTCACATGATTCATAGTCTGACGCTGCTGGGTTAACTACACTGCACCAGACCACTGCATGTCCCCAACCCTAGACAAGAAGATTATCATCATTTGTTCTACAAATTAGGTAAAACTACATTTGCTGTACATTATATTTGCAGAGAAAAACAGAGATGAGCCAAAGTGAGTGGAAAATGTAGTGTGGTAGAAATGCTTAGCCAGCTGATTACATTAAGAAACAGACCCTGATGGAGTATCTTATAACAGAGTCGCAAACTACTTCTACTTCTTCTTCTCACCACTACGTCCTAATCCTGTTTGACTATTATAGTTCCTGGAACCTAGAAAATGATGCAACAAACTCACTCATCGGAATATCCTGAAAAATCTTAAATATTTCCTACACCTACACGACACCAATATTACATAGCCTGCGTCACCTTCAGTAATATCGACCAAATGGAGCTAGAATTCAGGATGGACTTCTTTGTATTTTCAGCACTGCGTACATACATCACATCTGACAAGAAACAACAAGCCCAGCCGTGGAAGTGTTCTATCAGAGTCAATCAGTACAAGCGGGTGCGAAGTGAACAAGTGGTTTTTACACTACACTAATCATGTGAATCTCATGAAAACACCTTTATTTTTGCCAGACTAATTGAAAATCATATTCCAGCTAAGCTCCTAAAACATTACCCTCATTGGCCACCGGACATCTTTTATATCAGTGCATATTATTATATACACATATACAGTATGTGGCATTTTTGTGACCAGTTAAAAATGTATACATTTCATTATAGAGGAACATTCATTATTCAGTAACAATCACTAAATAAATGTGAGGATATGAAATGTTTGAATTGTACAGTAAGGTATGAATATGATGGTACAGCCGCACCTAAATTAGCATTTGTTTCTTTCAACCCATTTACGCTGGTGTATAAAAAAAGAATGGCAAACGGTTCTTAGAGATTAAGTGAGCACAAATTTGAAAAGAAATACAAAGTCAAACAGCTTGTCTAAACAGTGGGTTTTTTTTTTTGTTTTTTGTTTTTTTTTCCCTTTATTTCATTTTGGGCCAAATCCAAGCACAAGCTGATCCTGAATCAGTCAGACAGGGTTGGAAATTGACCTGGAATGGATAAAGGAGAGCTTTTTGAAACTTTTCTCCCAAAAATTCAACTTAAATTAACTGTCTTAATCTGAGACATTACAACAAATATATTGGTTGGACAATAAGAGGCACAAAGTGGCCTACTACCAAATGTGAACTATTTTTGTCCAAAATAATTCTCTGGTCAGTCTTTAGGCAAAAACAGATTAATGGGTTTCTTAGGTGGAAAGGAGCAGCTAAAATATTTTGGATATTGCTATCTGTTTATTACCCATCACATTTATTCCTTAATGAAAATAGCAACATAATGAGCCTGATTACTTGATCTAATACTAAGTAGCACACAGTGAGCAAAGTCATTAAACATGGCAGAAGTACAAAGCAGTAGGAGATTGCAAAATTTGGAATTAACAACCTGCTAGAAATAATCTTTTTTCGACTCTCTCCGGTTTACTGTGTATTACCACCAGCAAGGTGTTCATATCTCAACAGTAATTTAAACAGAGAAAACACCTGGATTAAGTAAAGTGAAATGTGTTTACACACTGTGAAGCATTACCACCAGTCCCCAGAGAGGTCCTTTTCTACTGTCAACACATTCACACTCTCCATGCCTCCCTGCTCAGGTTTACAAGGCCACCCTATCGCTCCACCTGATCTCACCCCATTCCTCCCTCCCGAAAGCAGGATCAGTCTTCTGCAATTAAAAGATGTCAAACGCGGTTTCTTTTTACGGTGTTTAGGTCTGGCTTGTCAGCACGTTAAACGGTATCTAAAGGAGGCCTCATTTAAGAAAGAAAAGGGAAGGTCTGGTTAAGTGAGCATGAGGAGGATCAGCCATGTGATAGAGCAGATACTGGACAATGCTTTGGGAATCCGATGCAGGGCGGGGTGAGGGGGGGATGTTGGTGGGGAGCACGGCCTCTCTGTCTCTCCCGCCCTCCTGGGAATTCTCAAAGACACCGAGATTCCAGGGGAGCTGTATCGGGTTTGCGGCTCTCCGAACTGTGGTTGGGACGCCTTCCAAGAGGTGCCTCTGTCTCAAGGCAGAGCTAAAGAGGCGCCAGCAGGTAACGAGAGGCAGAGGATTGCCGAGTTTGACGAGTGAAACCAGAGATTTTAAGTTCCAGACTTGAAGCTTCCAGCCACATTCATCATGACAGAGATGAGAGGCAAAACTGTTCCTGTCTGGCAGTGGTACAGTATATGTTCCTCCAACAGTACGAAAACCTAATCAATGTACTCGCCCATACACACACAGCACTACTCAAAACACTACACCCATGCTCGCAGTGCCAAACCTCAACATAACCCATACGTAACGCATACAAATACATGTATAAAATTGACCTTACTAACTTTAGGAATCCTGCCAAAGCTATGAATTTGAAACCAAATCAAGACTATGCTTTCATTTAAAACCAAGGTTTAAAAAAGGATCTGAAATACTGGATCTGCTACACAACGAGAGAGAGAAAAGAGCCATACCATAAGATAGTGACCGGTCCTTGTGCAGTTGTAAATATTTAGAATACACAAATGCATCACAGATAAGAGGATCATTTACAGTTGTCCCCACTATGACACTGGAACAGAGGCTAAATCTCCAGCCAATCAGAAAGGAAATAAATACACAGAAGACTTTGTAACGTAACCTCGGGCATTTCTACAGAGTTCAGACTTAACATGATGGACAGGTGGCGGAGACCACTGGTCTTTCAGAATGAAAAAACGAAAGGCCCCGAGGCTGGTCTCTGATCTCTTATAAGTATTGAGCGGGTCCAGTTATGCCGCACAACGCTCCCGTACTTCACTCAATCTTGGGAGCTCCACTGTCAGAGTGATTGTAGTAGGTGAGAACCCTACAATAGTTGACCAGCAATATTACAGTTTACACAGCCCTCTGAATGAGTCCTCCCAAAAACATGGTTATTTTCCATCCCTCACTCACACCTGCTTTACAATATTTCAGCTGTAAAAGAAAAAGAAAAAAAAGGAAAGAAAGAAAAAAAAACGTGCTGTAGAAAAGTACAGGGGTGTAGAGTAAAGACTCTCAGAGTGTACAAAACCCAAGGAAAATTCTAACACAGATGGGTTGTTCACGTCAGCCTAGGCTCCACACACCTCATTCTGTTGATAAGGGAAAAAGAAAGTCATTCACTTATTTATGCAGAGGGATTACAACACTGGTCTGTTCCAGTGAAAAAGGATTTTATCAGGAAATCTGTAGGGGTTCCAACACAAGGGATGTCATAAGGCAATTCACAACACTGTAAAATCAGGGGGGGAGGCAAAAATCGTTACCTCTCCAGTTTACATAAGCAAACTTAGAACAGCAGCAAAGCTCAGCCTGTAGCCGCCAGGAAAGCTGCACAAGCTGAGCGGATCTGGGTAAATATCTCGAGATGCTTGAGAGCATTACTTATTACCTGGAGGGGAGAAGCAAATGAAAATTAACCCTGTACTTTTTTTTTTTTAACTGCAGCAGATGGTTATTCATCAGCATGATCTGCATAAGTGGCAGCACAATGGGTAAGAGGTTTTAAATTGATAGGCATAACCATCATTAGGGAAACAATACCACACACAATCAGTTATACAATTAGGTGGAGATTATGCCATAAATTGATTTGGCTTAACATGCCATGTGGAATAAATGACTTAAGTTCATGATCATTTAAAAAGGAACACTATATACAGGTGGGGTGGCACGGTGGCTGAGTGGGTAGCACTGTCGCCTCACAGTGAGAAGGTCCTGGGTTCAAGCCCTGGGTTCGGCACAGGTGCCTTTCTGTGTGGAGTTTGCATGTTCTCCCTGTGTTCGCGGGGGTTTCCTCCGGGTACTCCGGTTTACTCCCACAGTCCGAAGACATGCACAGAGGGGATTACAACAGGATGCCTGTCTCTATGTGTTGCCCTGCGGTGGATTGGTGACCTGCCCAGGGCGTATGCCGCTTCTCACCCAATGTCAGCTGGGATTGGTGCCAGCTCCCCACCCCCGCCCCCGATCCTGAACAGGATTAAGCGGCAGAAGAAAGACTACATACAGGCTATACTTTCATTAAGGAAATGTTAAAAACTGCACTTTCGCTTTTATTCTCTCTAATCGCACATGGTCTAATCACACACAAAACATTTATAAAGCAGGGAACTACTCGGACAACACAATAATCTACAACCATTAAATTTGGAATAAAACTGCTAAGCTTTCAGATTAGTTCATATTCGTAACTGTAGCTACTGAATAACACGCTACAAGATTAGTATAAGTGAAGTACAGTACTAGTCTTTCATCCATCACTATTGCATTAAGAATTTTACTACACAAAACCCAGCTTCATGTACTATTTTTATTCTGCTCTATGAACCTCAAACACAAGTAAACCCCTCAATACACCTGCGTATATTTTTTTTAAATAATTATATTTTGTGACCTATTTACATGTATGCATTAATTATAAGTGACTTCATTATGGCATTATGTATGTAATCGGTAACTGACCAATCTAAGGATAAACGAGAGCTCAAGTTCTTTTCAAAACATTTCCCCCTGAAAGTTCAACTTTAATTAATTTTATTGAAATGAAACATTACTACTAATGTGTTGGACAATAAGTAGCACAGTGTTCCACTACCAAATGTGAACTATATTTGTCAAACATAATTCTGTGCCCAGTTTAAGTCTTTAGGCAAAAATGGATTAATGGGTTTCTTAGGTGGAAAGGAACAGCGAAAATGTTTGGTCCAAGATGATTAAGAGGTACTTTAAATTAAAAACAGAAGTTACTACCATCAATATTGGAACAAATCTGCTAAAAGACAAAAAAAAAAAAAAAAAAAAAAAAAAATTAAAAATTAAAAACGCAAATTTGTGTTGCACAGATAAGCGTGTTCATTTTCCAGTTTGTTCCTCAATACAGTTCCATTCAAGAAAGATGTCATTTCAGCAACGTTTGCACCATTATTGATTAAATGGGACACCATCAGTCCCCCTTATTTGCTATGACCAGTGACCACGTTATACCACAAACCCTCACGCATGAACCTGAAGCCTGCAAGTCTACACGAAAAAAAAAGCAAACAACGAACCAAACAACTTTCACAAAGCCATGAGCAAATATTAAATTTGTCCTAAAGAAATGTTTAACATGTACTTAATATTACATTCCAAATGACTAAACAAACAAACACTGACTAAATCAGCATTCTGTGCATGCTACTGGCTTGACAGTGTGTTTACATTTGACTAAGAAATCTAATGCTCAAATGTACCTCTGTGTGGAACAACATAAGAAACAAGGTCTGGCTGGCTGTGCTGAGAACACAAAGTAATAATAAAAAAAAAAACTGACAAATCAAAAGGTAGGCTTCAGGAACATCCTGTATAAATTGGCTTGGCTCATTCAAAAGCTGACAGAGATTTTAGCCCAACTTATCACTTGCTATTGACAGAAGTTCAAAAACATTGCCAAGATAAATTATGTGAGTTTTATCATAAAGTAAACATTTTGTCAATGACCGGTCACACATAAAGGCATATGATGCAGAGCCCCACCCTCAGCCATTCTAAAGGCTAACATTTGTAGAAAGGTTTAAAATAAATTGAGCATTCAGGTCTTTTAGGTTGCTAATGAGAAGAGAAAAAAAATTTTTTATTATTTTTTTGGCTGAAGCCTACAGACTCCTGGGTGCACCTCACTGTACTGAAATGGCAGGGAAAAAGTAGCTCTGAAATCGCACAAAATAAGCTACTAGACTGTATATTTCATCTCTTAACTGTCCTTTCCGAGGTTACCCTCAAAATTCACCAGATAGTAGCCTATAGCGCAAGTCAAACGTGATGCCCTCTTGACTGTCTTTTCTTGTGGCCATGTTATAAATGTCAGCCTGTCTAAGGAAAATCTGTGGTCAGGATCGGGCACCACATTTCACTAGACATCCACGTCAATCATTTTAAAATAAATAAACAAAATTTTAAATAAAAAATGTGGCTACCAGAGTAACATAATTTAATAAATATGCATATTGTTATATACAAAATCAGTCAAAAGACTGAAAAATGAGAATCTTGATCATAATCCGGAGTTAAATAATAAACCAGTAAAAATCATGATTCCTATCATCAAGAATCGTGCAGCCCTAGATCAAATACAAGTAACATCACCCGTTTTATGAATTTCATGGGTATAGGACATTTGCTTTACAATTTTCCTCTCAAACAATTATGCTAATAACCCAGCTTATAAAAGAAAGATAAACCTGAGTGCTGAATGTGCAGTAATGGTAAGCACTAGGTGTGCTGACAAAAACGGCTTTCCACCACATCAATTCTAAATGCTTCATGAATGAAACTATCCTTAATGGAACACAAACGTAGAATAAAGGAAAACGAAATGATTTCATCCCATTACATAAAATTTTGGATCAGAATTTACCAGATATTTCTTATTGTGCAACCTCCACTTCAACAAGACAACAGAATATGTACACATATTACTCAGTACATTGCTCTTTATCTGACAGGTAAAGGCTAAAAAGATGAGTGGGATAAAACAGATAAACATTATAATTCAACACAAGTCATTGAGGAGCCGAGATGCACAAGAAAAAGGTGGCACATTTGAAACAAAACCAGCACACAGTTGATCAATATACAAAACATTTATTTATTTTATAGGAAGTGCTTCAAAACCTATTTAATCTGACATCTGAGTCTGACACTGAAATACAAGGAGAAAAGGAAACTGTTAAAAAAATAAAAAACAAAAGCAGACTGGAACATGACATCATCTGTGGAACATCAGCAAGAAGTGAACAAAAGTGATTCAAAGGAGATCCAGTTTTTTTCCCTGTGATGTTTTATGCCATTTACAAAGATATGGTTTCAGTTGGCTCGTTGTTGTAAAAGGTGTGTATCCGTGTTATAGCTGAGCACTCATCTAGCCCCTACAATGGTAATCAACCTTCCAACCTGCCCACCGGGTGTTTTCATGCCTGGGCCAGTCTTTCAAGCACTCTGCGATACTCTCCCAGAAGATCCTGGTAGCTTTTCTCCAGTTCTTCATGCTGTAGCTTCGTGTCCATCTGACTGATGTGGGATGCCAGCTCCTCTGGGCGCAAACACTTGCGCATCTTTGTCAGCTCACGCTGGTTCTTCTACACAGGAAATAAATGAGAGTACAGCCTAGTGTAAGATGTTGCAAACATCATTAATTTACTGCAATTTATTTGGCTATTATATATAATTAAACATGTTAGTTTTAATTTTATAAATCAACAGAGCAAACACAATGTCATCCAGGACTTCCTGTCTCACTGGGGTATAAATATGAGGCAACAACAAATTCCAATAGTTATTCTTCAACACAGGAAGATACATGAAGCTGAAAATACTTCTATCCACTGTTAGGGTAATAAATAGAAAATTTAAAACAACCAGAGCAGTACCTAACCAGCCTGAAAGAGGACACAAGTTCATGGTAACATTCTGAGGTCACAAAGTTTCCAAATCTACAATTAGAAACCACCTCCATGCCAACTAACTACTGTAAGACGTGGAAGAAACAAAGCCTTTTACACTACCTAGACACAAACATAAGCTCATGAAATTTTCTCAACACTACTGGGAGTTTGACTGGGACCAGTTTTATGATCATATGAAACTAAAATAATCTTTTGGTTAAAAAAAAAAAAATAAAGTAAGGAAGGAATGAATGTAAAAGTAAAATGGCTAAACAGGGGGAAAAATCCTAATCATTAAGTATGGTGAAAGGCTGGTAATGTTGGGCTGTTTTAACTTGGGCTGTTTTAACTCATGGGAACATTTTAAGATACATGGCATCATAGACTTCATGAAGTAGCAGAAAATTATACATGAAAATCAGGTTGCATCTGCTGAGAAGCCACAAGAGGGCCATGGCTGGATCTTCCAGCAGAAACAATGATCCAAAATCCATACAAAAATCGTTCACTGACAACATGACCATGCCAGCCCCCTGAAAATCTATGGGAGGACCTCAGACCCTGAAGGACCTGAAAGGCTTCTGTATTAAGGCGTGGGTCACATTTCTTGCTACATATTCTCCAATCCCTGTAAATCAGGGGTCTCAAACTCGCGGCCCGCGGATTTTGTGGCCCGCAGGACAATATAAAAGTTTAATGTTAATGCGGCCCGCGAGTTTTATATGATTTTTTTTAGTGTTTTTTCAGTGAATGCTATTGTAGTAAAGCAGGGGTTCTTAAA
>JAQLOM010000034.1:14052635-14063264 GCA_030068315.1 Chrysichthys thysi
CACACACACACACACACACACACACACACACACACACACACACACACACACACACACACACACACACAGAGACAAATGATGTGGATGCACAGAAACACAGCCGTACACACAAAGCACAGAGCTTGTTGAAGTCGTCAGGCAAACTACATGTTCTGTGGTTCACAAAATGACTGAGAAAAAGCCTGACTCATTCTGACATCACACCACAGGTTCACATTTCCACTGGATTTAATAGTGTGAATGATGGTAACTCTTTATTAAAAGACGGTACCTTGAGGTTTAATTGATGAACTAATGTTAGAGGAAACATCTGCCCATTACAAAACAAGGTCTTGTTTGTACTATATCTACTGTGACTGATGTGACTTACGTCACTGTCATTAGATTTTGTGTTAAACACCAAAATGAAAACTGTTGTCATTTTGCTAGTCTGTTAATGCATGCTGTTGAATGGCCCTCACATATTTACTCCTCTTTTTCCTGCTCTAGGAGCTGCAGCTGGAGCACGCCCGGCAGGCCTTTGCTATAAAGGACATGGGGAAGAGTGGGATGATTTCAGCTTTAGACTTCAGTGACATAATGTCCACCATCCGCCATCACATGCTTACCCCATTTGTCGAAGAGAACCTTGTCTCAGTGAGTAATCAGTTTGAACCATCATGCCTAGTACACCAAGTTCTGGTCTAAAATAAATAAAGCATTACTTTAAATAATTAAAAATGTAATCTCGTTAACCTATGTCTGAGAATCAACCCCTTGGAGATGTTCCCAATCAGATCAATCTTGACCAAATAGTACCTGGAGTAGAAGATTATGTGTTCCGAAAACCATTGTGTATTGTAAACTTTAAGATTTCTCGTATGATTTCTCCGTTTTGTCAAGTTTATGTAGGAAGATCTGGCTGATTCATGATGTTAATAATTATCGTGAATTAACATTACTGTATTTAATAAATGCCAGCTTGGCTCCCTCGTTTGCAGGTTGTGGGAGGAGGCACTACTCACATGGTTAGCTTCTCCTTCTTTAATGCTTTCAACTCCCTCCTAAACAATATGGAGATCATTCGCAAAATCTACAGCACATTAGCGGGCACGCGCAAGGACACACTCGTCACCAAAGGTACTTCCCACAATGAGCTCATTTTCTTTTTTATTTTAAAAGAAGGTCAGAATGAGTGAGATTACAGGTTAGAACTGTAAGTAGCCACTTCCTGTTTTGTTTGTTAGAATGTTGTTGTGTACCCCTGGGTCGCTGCTGGTCACAAGACAAGCTTGAAAACAGGAATGTAATGTTATCTGTGAATGATAAACATCATGCAAAAGCTTAAAGTTCTGCACTTTAATTGGTTTCGTTCTTCTCAAACTTCTTGTAGCCAGTGACCCCTCTTATCTTTCAACATTATTTAAACATGTACAATCATTTTTGTCTATTTATTGGCATAGAGCTTTTTATTCCTGAACCCCGCCCCCCCAATCGAACATGATTTATATGCCTACTTGATTTTGAGTTTTTAAGGTTTGAATGGATTAAATCCATTCAAATCTAGTGTCCAGTCAAACAGGCTGATAATTACAACAACTCTATAATAACTTTGATAATGGTGGGTTGTGCCTTTCACTGCTGTATAATAATAAAAGAAAATGCAGACCTCCTGGCTGAGCTTCATAAGTCCCACTTTGAGAGCCACTGATTCACATTGCTAAATAGTGTTGTTGTACTTTAATGGTATGTACAGCAAGGTTTCACATCTTACTTAAATAAAAGGTCCAAAATGGCAGAAAGACACTACACTTGACTGTACAGTTATTTTTGCAGACACACTAATTAGGATGTGCCTGATTGATGATAATGTTCTCCCCTTGTCATATTGCAAGATCTGCCTAGCTTATTCATGACACATTCTTGTGTCTGACATTTAAATTTTTTGGAAGAATTCGCTCTTGCCAACCACTGGCAGGTTATTCTATTATGTGCCCAAATCTTTTTGCTTGTTAATAATTATTATAACTACCTTATTATTTGTATTAGTATTATTAGTAGAAGCAGTACTAGCAATAGTAGTATTGTCATTTATGTGACTCTCCGTGCTCTTTCTCCAGAGGAATTTGTTAATGCTGCCAATAGATTTGGTCAGATCACACCGTTGGAGGTGGACATCCTGTACCAACTCTCTGGCCTCCATAGTCACTCAGGGTAAACACCATCCATATAAACTAAACATGTTTCACTGCACAAATTCAAAACAGCCTTCATTTGCATAAATTCTAAGCACAGTTACTTTTATTATTATGGCAATATTTATTTATCATTTAACCAAAACCCTGTTTTGTTTTTTTGGGTTTTTTTTAGACTAATCGTATCCCCATGTTGTGTTTTTAATCACTATATGAAAAGAGATTTTGGTTTATTTTTCACACTCAGATTTGATTTTCTATATCACAAATAGACTTTATTTGCCTTGAATGCAGTTGATCTGGTGTAGTTGATCTGGTGTTTCACATGAACACTGACATTGTACATGATGTATATTCGTGGTCTTACCTATCTAATGCATTTCTCAAAAACAGACCCTGTTGAATGAATCTATAAATGCCATTAAAACATTACAGCATGGTTTATAGCTTGTAAACTTAGTGTTATTGCCTGTTTTCTGTAACAACAGTGGCTCCAGCCAGTTGATTTATTGGGAAAGAGAGCATGAGGGAGCCATAAGAATGCCTGCGGCATGTAGTGGAGAGCTCTGTGTGTGTCTCTTTGGCTCTCAGAAGGAGTCTTACTCCTGTGTGTGTGTGTTTGTGTTTGTGTGTGTGTGTATCTGTGTGTGCGTTGTAGGCTTATGTCCAGCTTTGTTTACCTGTCTGTGTGTATAAGCACGCAGTAACCTGGTGTTACGGCACTGTAAAAAGCTTGTGGAAAATGTGACTTCATGCTGCTGGGAGGGATACAGCACGTTTGGTGTTCTGGCTTCAGTGAAGTGAAGCTTTCCTGGCATCTCGTTCTAACCCTTGCTGCTGTGTGTCTTTCTTTCTCTTTACAGTCTTCTGTTATCTCTCTCTTTCTCTGTGCGCATCTGTCTTTACTGCTGCCTCTCTCACACACGCATATGCACATTGTCTCTCCGTGCTGTGGTGTGTGTAGATGGATGAACCTGGCTGATATTGAGAGAATAGCTCCTCTGGAAGAAGGCGCTCTTCCTTATCACCTAGCTGAAGTGCAGAGGCAGGTAAGGTCCCTCACACCTCCACGGTTTTCTCTCTTCCCTCTCTCTGGATGCAGATTGAGAGCACGCTTTAATCTTGGAGCCTTTTTGGTGGGTAATAACATAACCACGTTCTTATTACACTAAAATTACACATGCTCTCTCCGTACTAGAATTAGTAGGACGATGGTTTCTTCTTTGTGATCCTGCATTATGTAAAACTAATTGGACAGAACATTATCCACAATTTCCCCCAGTAAAAGCTTGTCACCCTTTCTCTGCACGGATATATACATCACAAACATGCCCCTCCACACAAACGTGTGCACGCGCGCGCACACACACACTGACACACAGAGGAACACGCACACTGACATCTGAGAGTCTTTAATAGGTGCTTTTCCCCAAGCTGGGCTTTCTGAAGCCTCATTGTGTGAAGATCCTGAAGCAAGGTCTGTTTTATCTAAAAGTCAGGGAAGGAGAGAGTGATGGAGAAAGCAAACGAGGCAGAGAAAACATAATCAGAGAATCAGTGAAAAGTCAAGAAAAAGAAGCAATGAGATGGAGAGCATTAGTGACATGGTGGGAGTTTACCTGAGGGTGTGTCTGGAGGCCTAATCTAGTCAGTGCTGTGGTCTCTGCCTTCACTGGTGGAGGTCTGGAACAGAATACAGGGAACATGCGCGCGCGCACACACACACACACACACACACAGACACAGACATTTGTGGCGTTCGCAGGCCTCCTTGGGTGGAAGTCGGGGTAATTGCACAAGCTCCTTTGATCAGAGTGCAGCCTCATTAGCATTCTGCCCTACAGTAAAAACAGCTGTGCAGAAACAGAGAGAGGGAGTGCATATGACAGAGAGACATAGACTACTCATAGGTATGCAAACACACTTCTCTAACTCCTGTAGATGCTTATCAGAGCCCTGAACATTTCACAGGAATAATCATCCCTTTTGCATCATGGTGGAGAAAAGGCGAGACGGCCTGATAAGTAGAAAGTCCTGCTTTGGCTGATAAGGTAAATATCGGCTAATCGGCATACTGTAAGCAATTTTATTACTTCAGAATTTTTGGAAGTAATCTTAACCATCTACAGACAGGACTCCATCTCCACATAAATAAGAGTGGGAAAAGAGGAGGGTAAGATGCAAGGCGCCTACGGCACATTCCACATCTTTCCTCTCCTGTCAACTGCTCTATAGCACTCTTCTGTCCGCACAGTATCTGGTTGGCGATAGTTTTATAAAGCTCAATTCATTCATCCCCTCCCTTCAGTCTTGCTCAGTGTTTTATTCACCCGCTCCTTCTCTCCTTTTGGCTTTTTGCTGTAGCATACAGACATCTCGAGGCCGGTCTGGCTCCAGGCTGCTGAGTCTGCGTACCGCTTCACTCTGGGCTCCATCGCGGGAGGTGAGTGACGTCCGAGCTCCGCTGGCTGAGGAGTAACCTGAGCTGGCCAGACTGACATATAGGGAGGCCCCGGGGCTTGTTATTGTCCCATGGATAGGAGAGAGACACACACAGAGAGAGAGAGAGAGAGAGAGAGAGAGAGAGAGAGAGAGAGAGAGAGGCAGGCTGATCCATGGCTCCAGGCTGTCTTTGGAGGCCAGACTTCCGGAATGACACAAATCTTCCGGTATTGTGGTGGAATCTCAGAATAATTACCAAGAAAGAATGGATACAAGGAGACCACTGACAAAATGACACACATGCACACACACACGCACGCACACACGTTCACATATGCATACACACACACACATGCACACAATGGACTTCACATGCGGGCTTGTAAGAGTTTTGAAAGGACCACACTGTCTGTAGGCAGCAATATAGTCAATTGGTTGCGCTTACATTGCTAATGCTTTAGATCAATGTCTTATGAAGTGAACATTACGATGGAGACAACTGTTAAACTGTGACATCAATTAGAATAAATGATCATAACTCCTTCACTGAAATGTCACTCTCAAAACTCTGTAACATTTGTCACCAGGAAAGTGAGTAATATTTATTTTAAATATTTTTTAAATGACAAATGTGTCTCTTAAAAGGTTATGGGGTATTATGTCCATGCATAAATATTACAACTCAGTAATTTGATGCAAGTAGATACAATGAGAATACCGCAGTATGTAATGAGGTTGCGTTCAAAAATAATACACAATAAACATCAGTAACAACAAAAAACTAAAACCAGTATTTGGTTGGACCATCCTTTGCCTTCGTAAATGCTATCGATTCTACACAGTTGTGCAGTTTCATGAGCAAATCAGCTGGTTCCACACATTTTGTAGAACTGACTTTGGCTTTCAAAATAACATTTTTTTTTTTTTTTGCTCTCCAAGTCTCAAAAACCTTGATGTTTGTTACAGAATCTGTAGTCCATTAATTAGTATATTATTTTCTGTTATAACCAGAAAGATTGATATTGCATTTAATATCAAAATTATAAAGTTTTTACTTTGTACTGTAGTATGGAGACTATCATAGGGATACCCAGATGGTTTTTAACCCACTTTATGTGTGAATACCCAGAATTTTTTTTTTTTGGTGTTCTTCTTCTAAAATGAAAAAAAAAAGAATGCAAAAATTCATTTACGATTAAAGTATAAACGTATCTTTTGAGCAGTCAATATACGTTAACGTAGAAACTATGGAATGTTCAGTCAAAGGCATTCGTAAATCAAGCTTTAAAATACATGTGTCTCGTTTGTCATTTCAGTCATGACATTTTCTCAAAGGGAAGAATTTGTGTGCGGATACAGTTACGCAAGCTAACCTTCTGTAACCTTCTCTAATGTTAGTCTCATCCTAGAAAAAAATGTTGCTTATAGTTCTGAATTTGTGTGATACATGTGTATCAACAGAATCAATTAATTGCCGTTGGGCTTCCATTAGAAGTGAGCTTGAAGAATCGCACAAGGGTTACATATACGGTAGATTGAGATCACATTGAAAAATTGGAGTTTGATGAAGATAATGGGGTGAATAAACAGCAAAGGGGCACATTTCCACAGCACCTTCTACCTGTCTACAGGTAGGAAGGGTTAGAAAACCTTTTCTCTCCGTCTGTCTTTTTTTTTTTCTCTCTCTCTCACACTCCCTCTGCATGTTTTAGAGGCACAGTTGTTACACATGCTTTGAAGTCAAGACAAGACATGACAAGCTTTTGAGGCTGAGAGCAGCATTTATGGCAACCTGCTGCTGAGCTGACGCCACACACACACAAATACACCACACACACACAACATAATGCATGCACGTACATTTTCACAACCTCCAAACTCTTACAAATGCTCATATGTGTGCAGACACAGATCCTAACCAACCCAAGTTCATCCATGCATTGACATTTGTACACATACAGATCCTTCTTCCACACACACACACACACACACACACACGTTCTCATGCTCACAAGCTTGAATAAACACCCAGATACAAAAAGGCTGTGTGGGGAATGGAAGTTCCCACAGGCACAGAGCACAGAATAAGGACTCAGTCTGAGCCTAATGACTGTTTTCTGCATGTACAGTTTATTCAGGCATCTTTAGCATGGAGAAAGGAAACACCAAAACAGGGTGGATAATTCAAAGAGTGAAAGGTCAATGCAGGTAGATTATTTTATTTGTTTCATGGTTTTGTGGTTGAGGAGTAAAAGCCAAGGATTTCATACATTGGGTGTATGTTTGTAGTATGTTGCGCTAGCTGCTGGGACAAAATGTTAGAATGTGAAAAGTATTGTGGATATAACATTTTAGAAGGATCTCAGAGATGAAGCTATACATCTTGATTGTGAATGACATCTAGACATAAATGCAGATACCGAAAGCTCCAATGTATATATTTTAGGTGTGAGTTTTTCATAAGGAGGAAAAATTCATTCATACGCTGATACCAAGTGTGTATGTGAAATTAGACTGGATAACATCCTGTGTTCTCTTACAGCCACCGGTGCCACAGCTGTGTACCCCATCGACCTGGTGAAGACACGAATGCAGAACCAGAGATCCACTGGCTCCTTTGTGGGAGAGCTCATGTATAAGAACAGCTTCGACTGTGCCAAGAAAGTTCTCCGGTATGAGGGATTCTTTGGTTTCTACAGAGGTACGACTTTCCACAGTGACAAGACAGCTTCTACACAGCGTCGTAATGATATGCTTGTGTTAATATTTACCGGATTCCGAGTGTTATCCGATAAACCCCAAGCACCAAAGGAGAAGATGGAGTGAAGTTACCTCTGTTTATATGGGATTATCCTTCACTGTGTACTGCGTCACTGACATGTGTGGCCCTACACAAGTTAATACCAAAGCACATAGCTTTAGTGGTTGATACAACATTGAATGGTTACTAAATAAAGAAAAGACTCACCAAACAACTCAAATAATGCACCCAGCTTACATACCAATTCAGCCAGTGCAGACATGGTTTCTCAGAACACCACTCCATCAAATATTGACATCTAGATTGAGATGATTCTCTGAAATAGCAGGTAAAAATGTCAGATTTCAGAATTGAGTCTGTTCCCGCCTAAAGGCACTAAAACCTGAACCCGGACATTCATTTTAGCTAGTTAAATGTGCAGATCTAACACAGAAAATGGGTGCCACTGGGTTGTGGAATGAAGGTCTGTCCTGTAGTGACTGCTTTGTAATGGAATTAAACCCCTGAGGCCTGTGTGTCTGGAGAAGTCAGACAGCAAAAGAGATTTGCCAGAACTAGTGCAGCAGCTTCCCACAGTCGGCTAATCCAATGTAGATGTTGCTTGTCCACACCTTGAGCAAAAAAAATATGGCATCATAGACAGTGAGGGAGTCCAAGACTGCCATCTGCTGCTGCTTTTGACATTGCAACCTTTATTTATCCGGTTCTGTTTCTCTACTTCCTCGTCTCTCTGCTGGCATCATGTCCTATCTGTTCACACACTCATTTTGTCTTTTTCCCCCATCCTTCCTGCTTTCCTCTCACTTTCTCGCTCTGTCTATTGTTGTGTGGCATAGCGATAGCTAGACTGGCTGGTCTGTATGCTGGCAGGCTGCCATGTTGTCCACTCACTCAACGTCGCCGTCAGACTGTATCATACTGGCTGACAGAGGGTTACACACACACTGAAGGACCTCAGCAGATACACACATACACACACGCATACACACATACAGAGTCAGCAGAGCTTTATCAAAGCAGCTGACTGAAATCCAGTGAAACGGCTCTCTCAAGCCCGTCTGCCTTTTTTGCACGCACACAGACAGTTTGCTTCTGTTCTCTCTTCTGCACATTGCCATCAGCCAACAGCTGTCAAACACTGCAAAATGTTTCCTCAAATTCTATCTTGTTTGTCTGAATGGTCGCTTGTTAGCTTTTTTATTCCGAGCAGATCTATGAATAGATGTGTAGTTACGGGGGAAATGATGTTTTTATTCTTGCTAGCAATAATGTTTAATTATGAGCATTAGGATTTGTACCACAGTGCTGTTGAATAAATCTGATCAGTCAGAAGGTGTTGATTAATTTCTTGTATTAGCAACACTGACCGTAGTGATGTCTGCAAGGCAAATCTCAGGTTTATATTAATGTTTTCTTTTTATAACATTAGTGATTTCTATAGTAGAAACTTACACAACGCATTGTCTGGTGGAGGTGCCAGATTAGTTTTGTGTTTTTTTAGGGGGGTGTTGGTTTGTTTAGTTTTATTATTATTATTATTATTATTATTATTATTGGTCTTTCACCCTCATCTCAATTTTTACAGGCTAACTATACTTGCATCACAAAGTAATGAGGACTCCTAAAGATGGAGAATACAAATGTGAAAACCAACTTAAAAAACCACCAAAAATGCAACAGTTAAAACAAAATAAAGTATAATGTATATGTAACATATAGTCAAACCAGCCAAAAGTTTGGACACCCCTTCTGTCAGTGGATTTTCTTTATTTTTATTACATAAAGGCACATCATGTCTTGTAATGATGGACTGTTGTTTCTCTTTTCTTAGCTGAGCGGTTCTTGACATAATATGGATTACCACAGTAATGGAATAGGGCTATTTACTGTATAGCGACACAACTGATGATCTCAAACACATTCAGAAGGCAAGAAATTCAACTACTGAACTTTTGACAAGGCACACCTCTTAACTGAAAAGCATTCCAGGAGACTACCTCTTGAAGCTGGTTAAGATAACGCTAATAGCGTCATCAAGATAAATGCTGGCTACTTTAAAGAATCTAAAACATGAATCTTTTTGTTTTTTAACGCTTTTTGTTTTCCATATGTGCCATATGTGTTGTTTTATGGTTTTGTTGGCTTCAGTATTGTTCTGCAATGTAGAAAATAGTCAAAATAAATAAATGAGTAGATGTGTCCCAATTTTTGACTGATACTGTATATAAAACATAATGTCCATGTGGTGAAGTGTTCTGTAAAAAGCTTCAGGAAAGTCTTCAGGACAGAAGGCTTTACAGTTTCTGGGTAACATAACTTTTTTTTTTTTTTACCTCAATGGAGAGTGAGGGACTGACTGTTTATTGCTGTTATAACGTAAGTGATAACAGGAACAAACTTGTTTCCCAGATGTTCCATAACACTAGATGTAACTGTAACCAGATAAAATGTGTGACTTCTTATTCTTTAGTAGGTAAAAAATTGCCATGGTGAAAGAGGAACACCAATTCATTATTTTCATATAACAGCATGCCCTGTCGTGTTTGATTCCACACTTAGTCTTTCAGAAGGTTGTGAATGATGTCATGCATTTCTGTCAGCTGTGTTTAAATTCAGTATAAAGTATTACATTTCTGTGTGTGTCTGTGTGTGTCTGTGTGTGTGTGTGTGTGTGTGTGTGTGTGTGTGTGTGTGTGTGTGTGTGTGTGTGTGTGTGTGTGTTCTCTCTCCTGCAGGTCTGTTACCACAGCTGATCGGAGTGGCTCCTGAGAAGGCTATCAAACTCACTGCAAGTCATTAAAGCATCCACATCTAATCAATTCTGAAGCCATGTCTGTTCTTGTGCACTGTCATAGCACAGCCAAGGTTTAGCAAATGAAACCCACATCCTGGTGTTTTTATTACAGGATGGTGAAAAGTTTTGTATAATAGAGCAAGAGCAGAAAGATTGGCTTGCCTCTTGCGTTGACTGTAAGATGACTGCCTGTCTGTTTTGCAGGTCAATGACTTTGTGAGGGATAAATTCACTGATAAAGATGACACCATTCCACTGGCTGCAGAAGTGCTGGCGGGAGGCTGTGTGAGTATGTGTGTGTCTGTACACACTCCATGTTGTATATCTGTATGTGTGTAGTTTATTATGAGAGTGTTTCTGCATGGAGACTGAAAGTACAGGGTTTATGAGTGTGTGTGTGTGTGTGTGTGTGTGTGTGTGTGTGTGTGTGTGTGTGTGTGTGTGTGTGTGTGTGTGTG
>JAQLOM010000034.1:14114926-14125021 GCA_030068315.1 Chrysichthys thysi
TGATGCTTACTCAGCGAGCTCGACACGTGATCTGTAGGTCGGCTTGGGGCAGACTGGGACACGGGAACGCGTAATGGTGGCAGGCCGCACAAAACGTGATGAAATCGCCAACGTCGTATCACAAAAAACTGTCGTATCCCAAAGCAAACAATAGGCCGACATCAACCTCGTATCTCGGAAATGTCGTAACCTGGGTCGATCAAAAGTCAAGGTACCACCGTATTATAATTTCTGTAATAAGTTGTTTTCAAAGAGGAGTCATGCACGTTTATTTTTTATTTATTCATTTTGCCATGCCCAAGAACTTCCAATGTCAGTGCTTTGTAACAGAAGGAAAGCTGCCACTTTGAAAGTATTCAGGGCAAAGAGCTTTGTGCTTTCCTTTTTCTTGGTAACATGACCAGCTGCATTTCTTTTGATTTTCTTCATTTTACTTAATAACTTACAGATATCTGTTATCATGTAAGTGATAATGGGATCTAACTGTTTATAGGAATAAATTGTATACTGTAACGTAAATGTAACCGAACATTAAAAGAATGTGGTATTTTTAATTCATAGAAATCATTGGCAAATTGTTGTGGTATTAGAGGAGTAAAACACTGTCCAGAGAAGTAACATCACACAACTGCATTATTGATTATTTCTAAACCATGCAGTGTCGTTTTATTGCTTGTATATCGTGTGCTTTTTTTTGGCAGGTACATTCAGAGTTTCCTAGATATACTAGAGTTCAAGGAGAAAAATGCAAGCAATGGAACAGTCATTTCTGAGTGAGTATTGAAATGTTTTTTGAGTGTGTGTCTCTCTCTGTTTCCCAGCTTAATATGTCTGAACATTTCGTTCTGCTTCAAGTTTCACAGATGCAGTGATCAAGATCCTGAGCAGGCATAATGATGTGGTGCCCACAATGGCACAGGGAGTGGTAGAGTACAAGGAGGCGTATGGCACTGACCCTATAACTAGCCAGAACATGCAGTACTTCCTGGACCGCTTCTACATGAGCAGAATTTCCATCAGAATGCTCCTCAACCAGCACTGTAGGTGCCTTAACACAGCCGTAGGTTATGCAGCTTTAAGTTTTATTATCCACCTCTATACCTAAAACAGTTTTTCTTCAGGGTTTGTTTAACCATTTTTTGTATTATTATTTTTTTTTTTTTATCATTTGTGTTTATTGTAGCGCTGCTGTTTGGGGGGAAGGTGCAGGTGAACCCAGCTCATCCTAAACAAATAGGCAGTATTGATCCTTTCTGTAGTGTCAAAGATGTGATTAAAGGTAGGCACCTTAGAGGATGTGACACAGTGACGATGCGCCAAGTCAGCTGTATTTCAGCCTGGCATCATTCATGCCGTGTTTAGCTGCTCTTCTCTAAAAAAGAAAAAGAAAAAAAAAAGCGCTTCATCACTTTAATAAAAAAATTGCTTTTCTGCCCCCATCCAGATGCATATGAAAATGCTCGAGACTTATGTGACCGATACTACATGAATTCACCAGATTTAAAACTAGAAGAATTCAATGGTAAGGCAGAAATCTGTCTTATAATCACTGCTTATAATCAGAGCTTGACTTGGATAAAGCAAACATTTCCTTTCTACATTTTCTGTCTGCAGGTAAAGAACCCGACAAGCCCATAACTCTGGTTTATGTGCCATCTCATTTGTATCACATGGTGTTTGAATTATTCAAGGTACTGTGTGCAGTTACAGGCTCATTATGCACCAACAAAAGATATTCATGTTGAACTTAAATCTAAGTCCAGGAAAAATGAGCACAAGGCAATAAGTGAAAGCCCATGCTGTGTCATTGAGGTCGGTATGTCGGTCCTCTGAGCCATTTAAAGGGTTGTGATCTAATAATATGCCCTGTGACTCCTTCAGAATGCCATGCGAGCCACCATGGAGCTGTATGGTGACGCTATGGAGTACCCTCCAGTTCATGTTAAGATCGTCCTGGGTGATGAAGATCTCACTGTGAAGGTACACACATACATGTCTGTGTTACTATCCTTGTGAGGCCCTTCCATTGACATAATTAATAATGCAGCTAATTAACGCTATCCCTAATCCTAAACCTTAACCTCAACCTCACTAATGAAAAGGAAACTTTTTGGCTCTTTTTATTTATTTATGTTTCTTTAAAAAAAAGAAAAAACCAATTTCCTTGTGAGAGCCATCCATATCCCGTCATATTTTATCATCCTTATGAAGACACTTAGGGGACAGTGGTAGCTCAGGGGGTTAAGGCGTTGGCCTACTGATCGGAAGGTTGGGAGTTCAAATCCAAGCACCACCAAGCTGCCACTGCTGGGTCCTTGAGCAAGGCCCTTAACCTGCAATTGCTCAGTTGTATAAATGAGATAAATGTAAGTTGCTCTGGATAAGAGCGTCTGCCAAATGACAATAATGTAATGTAATGGGTATGAAAAAACACAGACGTGCACAGTATGGGATCTCATAATGATCTGAACCCTTAGACTTTTATTAATATCCATTACTTTTTATTCTATCACGTGCATGTGTATTCAGCTCCTTGAAGTTTTCTACATTTTTTTTCTACTACAACCTGGAACTGGAATTAACCTATTTGGGATTAAGTCATGCGTCTACAAAAAATAGCCCATAACATTGAAATGACTCGAATAAGGAGAGCAGTAGCTATTGACTAATAGCAATATTGACTGATCCAGTGTTTTGGTGGACGGCCTCTAGATAACCATGCCTTATTCTTTCTATTTATTAATAATGGATTTAATGATCTGTGGGATTTTTTTTTTCACTGGACCCTGATACTTTCCAAGCATTTTATCCCATATGTCTTTTGATAGCTCCTTGGTGTTTTTGATGCTGTATGTTTAGGTAGGCTCTTTAACAAACCCTGGAGCCTTCCAGGAACAGATGTATTTATACTGCTTGTGTATGCTGATCTACTATTGTGTAGATTCATAACATATATTTTGAATGAAATCCATTTTATATTAAGGTTGTAACACTATAAAATGTCAAGGTTCAAATGTGGGTTTTTTTTTTAGGATTTAGATTTTTTTTTTTTTAAGATTTCAAATTACACTTAGTTCAACGATGTGGTTATTGAAATGTATACTCTCGCTGCTTTTGTAGGTCAGTGACCTTGGAGGTGGGGTACCACTTAGGAAGATTGACAGACTCTTCACATACACATACTCTACTGCCCCGAGGCCTCGAATGGACACATCCCGTGCCGCACCTCTGGTCAGTTTAATCCATCACTATCCTGTTGACTGACAGGAAGTGTTTTGGCTGTTTCAGTTAAGTTCATGTTACATTAAATCACAAATCTGCCCTTAGGCCGGTTATGGCTACGGCCTGCCCATCTCCAGACTGTATGCCCGGTACTTCCAGGGGGAACTGCAGCTCTACTCAATGGAGGGCCTTGGCACAGATGCAGTTCTATACATCAGGGTATGAGAGAAAATGTACATATTTAATATCACATTGTGCAGGTGAAACATTTCAAAGTAGCCCAAAACATTGATCAGCAAGTAATCAGCTATGAATATTTTTTTTAAAGAAATGTATTCTTGTATTGTGGTCAGTACATGAGGATTAAGTGTCATCATACTCCATTTCTTAAAGGCACTTTCTACAGAGTCCATCGAAAGGCTGCCAGTATACAACAAATCAGCATGGAAACATTACAAGACCATCCATGAGGCAGATGACTGGTGTGTGCCGAGCAAAGAGCCCAAAGACATGAGCACCTTCCGCAGCATGTAGAGCCTGCACCCCAAAGGCAGGACACGCAATGAATGTGGAGATTATATTGGTTGGAATTTTCATTAGGAATGAAAGTTACTACTAAATGAAAGCGTTTGATTTTCAGTTACATTGAAATGATTGTATTGTAAATGAGCTCTTGTGAGCTATTAAGTATGTAGTGTCAAATTAGTGCAGTATTGGTGTTTGGATGATCTTTTCCATAGGTATTGGATGCAACAGTGATTTTCAGTACTGATGTTATGACTAACTTTTTTTAAAAACTTCTTTAAAAGCATTTGTTAAGTTTCTAAGTCTTACAAAGTTAAATAATTAACATACATGAGTAGCCTTCTCCGCCTACTGATGACTGGTGTAATGACAATAGCCTATTGCTCCAACGTGTTTAATCTTACTGACTGCTAAAAACATAGGAACACCCACAAAAAAAACATGTGAAAATAAATTTATTGGTGCAGCTTGTACACTCGTACCAGAGAAATAACTGGGTATTTAAGCTTTCCTCATGGTCTGACAATATCCTGTATTGAAACAATTCTAAATCCATTCATACAGTGAACTCTTCGGGGGCTTGTCCAATTTTACAGCTAACATTTAGGAGACATCATTGCATGTAGGGAATGACAGGAGATGCAAATAAAACAATTACACATCATCAAAACTTTTGGCAATCTCCATTTTCTTTCCATTCCGTGCTTCGATTCTAAAAATCGTTGACCTTTAAGCTCTTGAGTCGATGGTCAGTTGTGATGGAAACAATTCAACTCAAACTGCAGCAACACCTAAAATAATTTCACTTTTTGCTGTTTATACATCGCAAAATGGTCTTAAACTATGAGCTATTCTACTCAGTAGAAAATGTGTCCAAAAGTTTAATCAATGTTTTTGTTCTGAAGTTAATAAAGGTGTATAAAATTTCATTTGTACATTTAAAAACCATGTCACCATTTGCCTTTTAAAAGACAAATATAGTGCTTTCACTCAAGGACTGTACAAAGTTTCAGCAAGGAAGGTTTATATGGGGGAACAACAGGAACCAGTTGTACTATTTAAAAAGAGAGACAGGAAGTTAAAAAATATACATATATATTCATTCCAAAAGTAGTGGTATTTGTTTGTGATCATCTTCCAGTCAAGAAGGATTCTTTTGCTGTGCACATAAAAATACAATAAAATCAGTTTGGTCTCCAAAAGGTAGTACAGAGAATTCACAATCATATATCTGATCCATGCTGACTCTAATACATTCCTCTAACCAACACACCATGGCCCTAGATAGGTCTTCGTTTTGTCAGTATGTATAAGAATCCTGTTTAGGAAATTATCTAACATTTGGCAAGAGTTATACATGGAGCCCTTTAGGTTTAAGGCATCAGGTGAAGAATTCGACAGTGTTGTAATTCTTAAAGCTGCTAACGATTCTTCTTTTGCAGTACGCATCAGGTAACCGACGTGCACCTAATCTATACCTGCTCTGCACATTAGTTTCTACTAAATGATGGAATGAATTTACATTGTTATATTGACTACACCAACATGTCCCTCTGCAAAAAAAAGAAGAAAAAAAAAGTAAAGAATTAAACAGCAAAGGGCCATCAGCTGCCTGCTCGACACAAACCAGAGTGCGTCAATGTTTCAGAAAAAGAGAAATAAAAAGAAAAAAGAGCAAAAGACCTAGAAAGAGATTAGAGCGGCCTCAGCAGACGGAGTCAGTGTTGCCTGGCAGTTTCCCGCTTCGTCTAGCTTCTTTGTCACGTTTCTCACGCTGTTTTTCTAGTTTCTCCTGGGCTTTTTTCATTTCCTTCAGCTTCTTCTTAATCATGGCACGGTCAGTTTGGCTAGAGACTCCAAGCACCTGAACCAGAAAGACAGATATGATTTAAAAAAAAAAAAGGACCAAGTTTAGATTTTTTTACATTTCTTTTGCATTTTATAAAGCAAAAAGAATCAAGGGATTAAAAGAGGTAGATCTACGAAGAACTGAGCTTCTGCAGAATGTAGTCTGTGAACAAGAAGCTTTGCTTGCTAAGCTACATAACGAGCAAAGATTAGGTATTATACAGACAAAGCAACAGCTCAAGTGCAAAGGTTTTATACAAATTAGGCTATGATGAATTTGTCACAGGTGTGTGAATATTGTGGATTTTACAATGGCATTCACCCACTTTTAGTCTTTCACTGTCCAGATTCATCAGCTGCAGTCCATCAACACTCTGCATTTTAAACTCAGGAGTGTACTGGTCCATGTTCATGCCCATCAGCCAATGGCACACCTGCTGAGTTGTCCACTCAGATACTGGACGATTCTGCCACTGGTAGTCTTTCCCCACCGAGCAAGGCTCATTATCCAGCGTCTACAAGGATAAACACATGCACCCACACAGAAAAAAAATGAACTTTGCTTTGGACAATTTCAGCTACACTCTTAGGAAAAGAGGTTCCATCGAAGTTTCCATTAGAAACCTAGAACCATTAACCATCAAAATCAACAAAAACAAAACTCTGAGGAACCCTTTTTTCTAAAAGTGTTGTGATCATTCCAAGAGCTTTTGTTTCTCTCCATAGCTATTACAGCAAGAACAGTGAGCATTGCAGCAAACATGCCAAAAAAATAGAGCCAAAATTAGGCACTTCCTGATGATCACAAAACAATGCACAACAGCATCACAGCTACCACATGAACAGATGTTCTCCCTATACGCTTGGTGCAGACACAGCCTTTTTAATCATGCACACCTACTTCAAACATTTCAAGCCTCCACGGCATGCAACATTTAGCAACATGGAAACACAAGATTTACAAACATGAAGGTCATAAATGAACCAATATTAAATAAATGTTTTAGGGCAAGGTGTAACAGCAACCAGACAGATTCAGACAGACACATAAGGTCACTTTAAAAATAAATAACCCAAAGCCCTACAGATCACACATGCAGAATCACACTTCATTCATGATTTAAAAAAAAAAAAAAAAATCCACAAGCAGAAGTCACTGTGTGAAGCAACGTCCCCTCTGAAGACACCTGTTGATCTTGGCAGTAATTTTGCGTGACAGGCCTGACAGAACAAAGACACAGCGTTTAGTGTGGGGGTCACAGCGGGCCACTCACCTCACTGGAAGAGAAGGTTAAAGTGTGAGCGCGGCCTGACAGGTTGGGCTCTGCCACTAGCCCTGCTAACTCTGAACTCGGACTGCCCAGTTTTGAATCATCTAGCACTGGTGTGCTCTGGAACGAGTGGGGAAAACACAACACATATGTATAATGGCTAGGCTAATGATACTAATGCAAAAATAGCAGGCATTTTCACTCAGTGTGGGACTGATTTCAACACTGACTCAGTGTCACACAGGGGTGAAAATACCCAGACTATAAAAACATGCTGGCCCCGCTGATGTACTGCGAAACAGAGCAGACAGAGCTTCCACAGACTTGAGTCACACATACAAGTCAATTTTACATTTGACTCATGAAGAGTAATGGAATATTTCACAAGTGGGTTTTCTGTTCTGTAAAGATCATTTTCAAGAATCTGTGCATCCAATGCTGTCCACACAGGGCAATGTTCAGCGAGACCAACCGGCATGCACAACTAAAAGCTCTCTTGGTTCCATCAACAAATCTACAACTACCGTACTTTAACACTACAACTCTCACACAAAGGCTAACAAACTGCAACTCAGGACAAGAACACAGACATGTTCTTGATAGTGGAAACCATTAAAAAGGGATGAAGGGATGCCTACTGTAACGTAAAGAGGAAACATGCTGGGAACCAGATATTACTGGACATTCAGGCAGGTTCAGGCATGAACACGGATAACAGGATAACACAGCTCTACAGCATGCACTAATTAAAAAACCCCAACACAAACTACTACCACCATTCTAACCACACAAGTAGGGGATAAAAATGCTCATAATGGGACTGTTAGCTTGCATCTAGAAGTCAAGGTGAAATATACTGTACCAAATCTAAAGATCGACTGAACAGAGAGGACCAGGAAAGATTTGTCTGTTTGGAAAAAGGGATTTTGGTCAGTAACAGCACTGCTGTAATCATGGCCAGACAGTTTCCCCATGTATTTCTGAAAAGCAAGAAAACATGTTCCAAGTGTCATACATTTCAGGGGCTTGATCGCAGGCCCTGAATCTGAGCTGATGGGTTTAACGTAGCTGATTGTAGGTGAAGGCCTGCAAAACCCTCCTCCTGTCTCTTGCTTTCATCGATCCGTCCTACTCCTGCCAACTGCCCTCCTTCGGTTTCAGCCTCCAATTTCTTTCCCTCTTATCATCTCTCATTCACTCTATCCCTTTGTCACTCTTTCTTCTCACCCGTCTCCTAGTTTTCTTTCCTCCCCTCTGCTTCTCATCATTATTCCCTCTGGTTTTCCATGTCTGACATTTGACAAATCTCTTTCCATTATTTATCGTCCCTGTTCTCACCCACATTACCTGCCTTTTATGCATTTATCTAACCTGACCTTGGTCACATAGTGCCAGAAATGTGGAAAGTGTTTTCCTATTTTGGATAGAAAGCAAACTGAAAACTGGGGTGGTCGGCAATAATCACAAACTACCCATCTCACATTCTATTATAAATAGTAAACTTTTTAAATGCCAACATTAAATGGAGAAATCCCATGGGGCTGATACTGCATTCAATAAAGCTTCCTTTCAGATGAAGTATGTCACTGTACTATACACATGTATAATAATGAGGAGTAGGAGATAATCTGAGACTAGACAGAACTGCATAAACCTAAAGCCCAAATAATGAAGCATATCACAAAGCTAGTTGACTGAATGCACAGCATGTCTCGATAAACCTTGCTTTAATGTCTGATTTAGTGTATTCTATGTTAGTGTGATACTCAAACATCCTTATTTACTTTTACATGATTTCCTCATTATTCAAATAACCACTTACTTTTACATAAAAGCTAACAAGTAGCATCTCTATAGCCAGTGAAGACTTATGAGTGCACATCCTTTTATATTTGTAGAATGTGTAGAAGAAACTATGTCAAAGCTGGGGTAATGAGTACATTTATCATTATGAGGAAAGTAATGCAGTATATTATTTACTACAAAGCCTTGATCAAAACAGCATGTCAGGTTTGGGTGGACAACTAGCTCCAACAACAGTAATGGTGTACATGTGATATATTCACATATGCTTTATGTTGAACAACCCCACACCACTCTGTCCTAACCTAACAAAGCTCATGGTAGTAAAATCAGTGACGGACAGCAGAAGAATTTGCCTGTACCTTGTTCTTGCCGTCCTGCTGTTCACTGGGTTCTGCTGCAGTTTGAGGGAGACTGCTGGTAGAAGACGAAGGCTCTCTGTCTCTCTCTTTCTCCTTATCACTGAACCAAGAAAACGGCATGCAAGTTGGGATGGACGCCAAGGACTCTGAGGGCGAGATGTTTGGTCCTGACTCTTCCAGCAGCTCTGCTGAGCCTCTGGACATTACAAGAGGAAGCAAATTGTGAACAAAAGCAAAGATTACAATGGTCAAGTTGTGCTAGGAAAAAACCCAACCACAGATTTAGTTTAGAAATTTAGAAAGTGTGCTTTCTGTACAAGATACAGAGAGGATTTGGGGGGAAAGAATAAAGCTTTTTAATGAATTGCATTTGCCTGCATGTTCAGCAGGTTAAAATCATAATCCATAAAATCATTATAAAAAGTGGCTTGATGATATATGATAACAAGGCTGGAATCTACCTGCTGTCCAGTGACGCTCTCATTGCTTCTTTGTCATGTTTCTTGCCTTTCCCACCAGACTTCCTGAGGCCACTAGAGAAGAACAGAGTCCAGATTCCCAGGAAACCAATTAGTCACTGCTGGCTACATTAGAAACCATCGGAAACTTACTTCACTTACCCAAAATCAGGGAATCGCCTTTTAGATTTCCCTGCTCCATCACTGGGGTCTTCTAAAATAATAAAAATAATAAAAATGTGTTTACAGATATGTGTAATTTAGATTGGCACTGCTCCCACAGTCATACAACCCGAATTCCAGAAAACTTGGGACTTTCTTTAAAGTTGAATTAATTGAAAAAGTCTTTCAAATCTCATGAGCAAATATTTTATTCACAACAGAACAAAGAACAAATGTTTAAACTGGGAAATTGTGCACCTTTATCCACTAAATGAGCACATTTCAAATTTGATGCCTGCTACAGGTACTAAAAAAGCTAGCATGGAGATAAATGGCTGAAAAAGCAAGAAAGTTTAAAAAGATTCATCTGGGAGAACATCTAGCAACTAATTAAGTTAATTGATATCAGGTGTGTAACATGATTAGCTATAAAAGGGATGTCTT
>JAQLOM010000034.1:14142379-14165035 GCA_030068315.1 Chrysichthys thysi
GCCCTGCGGTAGACTGGTGACCTGCCCAGGGCGTATCCTGCCTCTCATCCGATGTCAGCTGGGATTGGCGCCAGCTTCCCCCCGCGACGCTGGACAGGATTAAGCGGAAGACGACGGCGACGAATAAACATCTGCACATGCAGTTAGACTATTTTATCAACAGCTAAATACTCCTTTCCTCAACAATCTCTCCTTTTCCTATCAAAGTCAATAAAACAAATAAAAAATAAACCAAGACCCAAATAAATAAACTCCTCTGTCCTGAAGACTTTCCAAAGTGCTGATACTGGAGACTCCTTGCATAATAAATAAATGGCTGATAAATGTTGCCTTACAGAGAGCTTCCCCATAACAAAACCTTAGATTATGCACAGCGTCCACCATACAAATCCCAGTGAATGAGCGGACACCATAGAAACCATGAACTATTAGAACAAGTGCATTAATATAAACCTGGGATTTGAATGACAGATGGCACTATAGTCAGAGTAGTGCTGTTTTGGAAATGTAATCAACCTTTAAACCAATTAGATTTGAGATTTCAAGGAGTACTTTGAAATAATATCTGTGTGTATAAGACACACACACACGCACACACATACACAATAAGATTAAGATAGGACTTTGTAGTACTTTTACAGCACCTACTGACACTGTGGGTCCTCACAGTAAATTAATTGAAGACTTTTGATGACTGACAGTTTTTGGACCCAACCTAAATCATAAGCAAAGTAAAAACATCTCATGATACTGCCCACTCCTACCCACAACCAGTTTACAGCAGTGCACACAGAGAATGGTGTTTTTCATACTTCCATCAGGGTAAAGATGCGAGAGACAGATAGTATGTGAGGCCCATCTGCTAGGTCTTGCAAACACAAAGCACAAAGAGACACACAAACACCTCAGCCACGCCCGTTTGTAGTGTGGAATGCCTGCCCCAGGTGCAGGTACCTGCTTGTAGTTTGGCATCACATGCCCACTAGTGCCCCAAGTAATTCTTCCAACCAGCAGAGACAGAGTTGATCATTAACGGCCAAAGTGTAAAAAAAAAAAAAAAAAAAAAACACATTTACACAGCCACGAAATGTGAGCAAGAACAGAGTTGTTCGCTTGCAACAGAGAAACAGACAGGAAAATTCCATCAGGACAGGAGAAGTACAATACCGGGCTTTCTGTTAACAGGAGGTGGGGCTGAGTGTCTCCGCCATGTGCTTCACTCTGAATATCCTGCTATGTTAGTGCACTTTATGTTCACAATGCCACCGAGAAATATAGAAGTGAAAATAGGAGAATTATTGTACTGACCGATGCACTAATCACCTAGTAATAATCATATGATTCTGCTAGACACTTCATCCTAATAACACCAGCACACACAGGCTTTATATGAATCAAAATAATGGAGAGACACAAAATTCTATACGAGAGGAAGGATGAGAACTGAATTCAGGGGTAATCAATATGGCAAAAAATTATACATCAAGAGAAGACACTTCTGTGATACATGATGTGCATTACAGTGTAGGCTCAGGAACTACCCGCAAAACAATAGTGTTGCATTTAAAAATAAATAAATAATGTATTGACATTTGTTTAAAATTAAAAAAGAATTTTAACAATTTAAAATTTCAAAAATTCACAAATTTTACTAAACTTTTTTTAAAGGCCCAAAGCAGTACATAACATTATCCAATCAGATGCCTGTAGAGCAAATGTTATTTTAAAAATAATAAAATAAAAATATTGTTTAATAAAAGTGCAATTTATCATAATATTAATATTAAAAGTATCACATCCCCCCCCCCATAAATGAAGTCACCTAATCATCTCCAGGTTTCCTTTTGTTTTGATTTAAAATTAAAACTTTCTTGCTTACCTGTATAGGTGCGTTAGAGAAGTGTATCTTCCTCCTGGGTGAACAATCTTCATCCTCTGACAGACCACTGATTTCATCATACTCCTCATAGTCCTGATCATCATAATCATCTTCCTCCTCGTCCTCCTCTTCTTCCTTCTGAGCAGGCCCTGTCTCCTTATCATCCACAAATGCTGCATTTTCAAAGCTGTAAAACACTGGCGACGTCTTTCCACATTCGTCCTGATCATCTTGATCACTCTCTTCCTCTTTCTCCTCTTCTTCTTCTTCTTCTTCACACGGTTTTTCACTCTCCTGCTTTACCGGTTCTGCTCTCTTGTCCTCCTCCTGTCCCTCCTGTGACTGAGAAACTGCCCTTTCCTGCTTCTTGACCGTCTGAAGGTCATCCTGAGATGATGGAACTGAAGGTATTCTGGTCACACCTCCTGTCAGGGTGTCAGGACTGAGCTCCCTTGTGAGCTTCAGCTCTTCGAATACACAGTCCTCCTCATTCTCTTCGCTTTCTGACGACTCGTTCTGGACCCTGACTAGCTCAGCACGGACCATTCCTGCCCCAGTAGGATCCAAGCTCGGCGGGGACTGAGGAGGTAGCGTATCTCCAGATGAACTCCGTAATGTAATGGACTCGCGCTTTGCCACCTCTGGAGCCTTGACTCTGTTGTAAAAACTGCCGATAAACGCTGAAGACTTTTGATCCCTAGGAGAAACAGTGGTGGGTTTGGTTTCCTCAGTGCCTGTGCAAGATTTATTAAAACCATCAGCTGATGAGGATGAATGTCTGGAAGCAGGGACGCAAGTCTCATCACTGCCTTTTGTGGTAGGAGAGGAGGGCTTATAAGGTGCTTGAGAGACTGCCGAGCTAGATTTTGATGCCAAGTTGCTGGTTGGTGAAGTCGGAGAGTTAACTGGTTTGGAATGATTACTGGGGGAGGTTGGTTTCTGGAAGTGGTCATTAAAAGGTGAGGTCGGTTTGGGAGTCTTGTCTCGTCCAGGAGACAGAGGTCCAGATCGTTCTGTGGGGCTACACACCTTCTCTGTTTTTTTAGCTGATGTTCTTGCTGATTCTTCACTATCGCTATCTGCCATGAAATTCTCCAGTCGTCTCGATATAGGTCCTGCATTTAATGATCGACTGACCTGCTTCAAGTCTTCAGCGTCCTTGCTTTCCGCCAACGTGGGGCTAAGATCTATTTTATTACTGCTGTTGTTGCTGGATTCAGACGACCCTACAGATTTCCTGCTTGCTCTCCTTTCATCACACATGCTACCCTGGGACAGGCGTCCAGAAACCCTGCCTGGGGCCTGCCTCTCTACTGTAGTCGGTTCCTTTATACCCCGCTCAAACAGTTTTCTAGTCACAGAAAACTTCTCCGCCAAGGCCACTTTGTCGATCTCAGGGTCCTCGCCTTTGGGGGTCTTGTCACTCTGAGCCTCCAAGCCGGTGGGGCTAGTGGGGCTGGTTTTGTGTGCGCCACTAACCGGGAATTTTGGAGGCGAGGAGATTGGAGGTGTTTCCACCTTTGTGGTGGCTTTTCCATCCTGGTTCTCCTGCTGTTGCTGGCTGTCCAGCTGGAGGAAAATGTTCTTGATCTTGTTGACCCGGTTGCCAAAGTTTCGTCCCCTGGCTATGTCCTCGCGGGGCTCGGCGGAGGAGCCGTTGGCACAGGACTTTGGTGGGATGTCGGGCTTGGATCCGTCAAAGGAGCACTTGATGGTATGGAAATCCGCCTTGTAGGCGTTTCTGTGAGGAGACGCGCTCCTCAGAGTCCTCTCGCCTTTGCTCTCGGTTTTGATCATGTTTCACACACGGTGAAGGAGTCGAAACGCGGATCCTAATTCGGACTAGTTTCTGAAACTGATGCGGTGGGTGGTGGTGATTTTGTCTTTTATCCTACTCGCACGAAGCCATCAAGTCCTGAGTTTGTCCGGGGCATTGTTTCACACCGAGCAGGCGGCGGACATCTGCAAAAACAAAGAGTCAAACTCCCTGCAGATGGAGGAACAGTGTCACATCCCTGTGTTACTCTCAGCTCCCAGATCCTGTAGCGCCGTGTTAACAACAGTGCAGTCCTGCAGCCAGGCTAGGCTAAACACTCTCACCATGTAGCCTAGCTCACGTTCACTTAACCTCAACTTTATTCTTTAGTATTAGGATTGCTGGTATTATTAGTATTATTACTATTACTATTACTAGTATTATTGTTATTACTATCACACGGTCCACTTGCGTTATTGTTTACATGTTTAATAAAGTGTACGAGTTACCGCTCTACACAAGCTGAGGAGTTAAACGGCGTTTTATAAACACAAACTCTCGGCAGGAATCTCTTCCTTAGCCGCAACTTTTTCAAGTCGAGTCAGAGGAAAACCCGAGTCGGAAATCTCCAGGAAAGAAAGACAGAAAGAAAACAATAACTCCACGGGCCTCGCGCGCGCGCAGCTCACTCATTTACACTCTCTCTCTCACTCTCACACTCACCTTCAGCAAAGGTGTTTTGTTCCGGAGTGCCGGTCGACTTTCCCCCCGGTGTTCCCGGTGTAACCCACACTTTCAGACTTGTCATTTCTTGCCCGCCATCGTTGTTTCTCCCTCCTTGGAAACTCCAGACCTGTCGCAGCTCCACCGCCGCTCGTGCTCGTGTATAGCGCGCGTGCGCGCACGACACAGTCAGAGCCGGGCGCGTGCACGCTCGCATTCCAGGACCGCTTGTAAAATTCCCAACCCCTCCCCTCCACTCCTCCTCCTCCTCCTCGAGCGCGCGCATCGAGAGCGGAAGCGGTGCTTGGGGGGGGGGCACTTCAGTTCTTCTGTACTGCTTCAGCTGAACAAATGTCCCGGGAGCAATAAGACCCGCACTGATCATATGCTGCGTGTCGGTGTGCTTTACACAGGCTCCAGTCACTAAAGTGGTGTGTGGAGGCAGCTATGGAGACAAAGAGGGGTAAGAACTTACTAACAGGTGGCATCTCTTACTTACACACATTTACATGCACTTACTTGCATAAACAGCAGCCTTTAGAGAATACCTGATTTTTTTTCTTTTCTTGAATGAATAGCTACAGAATGGCATTACTGTCCTGTGGTGGCTTGATGGTTGCTTTCCAGTTCCACATTCATTCATTTAGTCATTCGTTCATTCATCTTCAGTAATCGCTTCATCCTGATCAAGGTTCAGAGACGTAGATAGATATATACATGTTGACTTAGACTTAGACTTACACAGACTTTATTGTCATTCCGGATCCAACGAGTGTACACAGAGCAAAATTTCTTTGCAACTTGGTTCAGCACAGTATTAAATATAAACAATATTATAATATATAAGAGTATAATGGTGCAAAGTGACCAGTAGTAAAGTAACCTGTGGAATTAACAGTAGTGCAATTTAAATTAAAATTTATTAGTCCTTGTGGAATTTCTTCTTGGACCCTACAGCTCACCAGATAGACAGACAGACACAATAAGACAACAAAAACCCATGAAGAATCCATGCACAACCCTGGGGTATCATACAACAGTGATGTGCAACAGAGTGGCATTTACTAAAGTGCAATTTTACCTCCAAGAGTGTTTCAGTTGTTTCACATCCCTATCTTATTCATCAGTACAATGCAATACAATGCTGGTAGGAATGAATGATCTGCGAGGTTTGGAAGGATGACACTGTATACCTGCTGCCTGATGGCAGCAGCTGATACTCCCGGAAAAGGGCATGCAATACGTCACCACTAATTGCCTGTCCTTTCCTCACTACCCTGGATTCACAGATCACAGTCATGGACTTTTACTGTTGTCCAGCAATCTTGCTGACCATATTAACTATTTTGTATAATTGATCTTTCTTCAAATCTGACAGTGAAAATACCAGGCAATGGAACAAAAAGTTAAAATACTCTCAACAAAAGAGCGAGAAAAAAGACCCATCATGCCTCCATCAACTGTAAACTGTCTCAATTTCCATAAAATTAAAAAAAAAAAACACACAACCAGACCCTTTTTGTAGATGGCATCAGTATTGGAATTCCATGTTAGTTTCGCATCTATAATTGTTCCCAAAGTTTGCAGCAGATCTGCAGCCAACTTCAACACAAGCTGGGAGAATAGACCCTGAAATTCACCCCAGTCCATCATACCCACACTTTCATATTCTCATTTACCCCTAGGGCTAAAGTAGCATAGCCACCCCACCTACTTGCATGTTTTTCAGAGGTGGGAGGAAACCAGAGAACCCAGAGGAAACCTAAGCAGACAAAGGGACAACACGTGTAGGACTCTGAACCTAGAGTAACCTGAGCTCAGAAATAAAACATGAACCCTGTGAGATGGTAGTGATAACCCCTGCATCACTGTGCCACCCACAGTCCCTAATACTCAAGGAATGTGTTAATCTCTGCACAACATTTACTCCCTTATCTAAACTAGTGACAGAGTCAGCTTTTTATCATTGTAAATTGGTTGATAATTGATTCATATAAGCACCAAGCACATTCTATTCCCGTACAGCAAGAGGAGTAGATTACAGAGTGCAAACCTTAAATGAGGTGACTCTGTGTTACAAACCTAAAATTTTATGCTGTGACGATGAGGATTTAATCCATAAAGAAAATTATGCTTGGTAATTGTTTTCACAAAGTAGCAGTAGACTATGAAAGGAAACATAGGTGTGGCCCGTACTGGTATCCCATGTTAGCTACCTGGGTTTACAGAGAAATAAAAATGTTGATAGTCAAGAAACAATTTTCAACAATAATATCCATCTTCCTCATTTGTTTTAATGAAACACTTTTTGATGGTCAGCTGATGTAGTGTTCTCGTTACATAAAGTCTTCATTCCACTGTTATGGCATCCTCTTAGAAATCCCTCACCAAGCAGTTCCAGTCTGCGTTTATATGCAGTGCTATGCTAACATCTAACATCAAGTACTATATCAACCTACTTATTTGTGACAGCTTATGTAATGTTCTTTGTAAGGAACTCACTTGAATGTGATGCTCTGGCTAAAAACAACAACAACACATGCGACCTTATACTATGCAATAAAATAGTTCCATGGACATCTTGCTGTCGTGATTATTTAGTATGCTAGTGTTTAGTTGTAGATGTAGCTTCTCCCTATGCCCAGAATGCACCCTGTCCACTACATAGTTCACTATTTTGGAAGTTTGTTTGTTTTTTTTGTAATCATGCCTACATTCACACAGTATCCCACAGTACACTGCAGTGTTACAACCCAAGTGAGATGGTCCACCGTACAAAAAAAATGAACATAAAGGTTTATGGCAGCTTGGGTTGCCAGTAAAGCACTGTAAAATTTACAGTAAACAACTGTAAAACATATTTACGGTAAAGTACTGTAACATATTAATGGTATATATATAAAGAACACACAAGTCACCACAGCTCACTTGGCTGATACAGGATTCAGTTGAGCTGAAGATTAAGGCTTTTGCCCAACCATGCTAGTTCTGGGATTAAAACATCCAACCTTCTGAGCTGTATGCAACATGTTAACCATTTGGCCACTCCAACAACATTGCAACAAGCTTGCATTGATTCAACTACTTTTAACACTGATTTAACTCCACTGAGAGATTGTGTTGTATCAATGCATGGTGCTTAAGATAGCTGTGGTGGTTCAGTACTCACGGCATTGTGTTGGACATTAACAGGTCCTTGGGGTCCTTGAGTAAGACTCTTCAGCTCAGATATATGTGTCATATTAAACTATGTAAGATATTACAGTACTTGACCATAAATATGTTTTACAGTTGTTTACGGTACATTTTACAGTACTTTACTGGCAACCCAAGCTGGCAGTAAATTACCAAAAAAATCTACGGTCATTTTTAACAGTGTACAGAATATCCACAATGGCATTTGTAGTGAGCAGGGCACCATTTCGAGCACCAAAGAGCGATTCTTTCTCCACATCTAATGAAACATAAAACATGAGGAAACAGGAAGCTACTTCAGCATGAAGGGTTTGCTCCTTTGCTGGTCATTTAAACTTTTTTTTTGGATTTTGGTAGGCTCTGAATAAAGAAATCCACCAAACAAAACATCTCTGCAAAAAAAAAAGGAGTGATAGTGAACACAAGTGATCGTTTCCTTGCAGCAGACAAATGGTGATAACCAAATGTTCATTAGTTCATTTCTTATCAAAGACATGAAAGAAAAACTGTAAATTCACATGCCTTTGGTCTTGTTCAGAAATGTTCTTCTTTGCAAATATTTGCTTCAATACTTGAATGCAAGCCGAATGGAACAATTCTAAATGTGCTATCAACTCATCGTGCCCTGCTGGCAGATTGAGCTCAACAGTGCATCTATAACATTTTGCAAATTGTAGTCTGTTCCTATATTAACAGCTATGTAATGCACCAACTACACGAGTTCAGTTTGAGCATGTGTGTGTGTGTGAAAAGCAAGTGGGTCACAGTTGGAGGGGTGATGTGGCAGTTGGACTGTTTAGTAACCTCCAGTCCTGCATTCCCACATGTCTGACTTTTATTTTTAACAGATCTCAACTCTGGCAAGTGTCCCGCCTTATTCAATCAGATGTGTACAAATTGCTTATGCAACATCTTTATTACTGATGTATTGCACAAAACGCATCTGGTAGAGCTATGTAATGCAGACACACATATGCTATCATTAATAAACGTTGCTTAAGTCTGTTTGCTTTGAGACTGTAAGTTGTACAAAACTATCCCAGTGTGCATGTCTTTAAATGATTCTTTCATGCTTGCAAATACAGTGATTTCAGAACTAATTAAGCTTACAGACAAAAGATGCTAGTGAAATCATATTTGATGTGTAAAGTGTGTTTGGATAATCAGTTCCATTTGTATGGCTTGTATGTCTTGCTTGTATATCTGCTTTTGAACCACACTATTACAGATACACCAGGCATCTGTTTCTCAGTACTCTGAAACGCATTTAATAAAAATGTTGTATCTATGTAAATGGTGCCCTGATGTATAGCAGTTAATATTTTGGGTGTGTAAGGGTACTTCTCTCTATATATACAGCATATCTGGCATCTGGGGTGGCGTGGCGGTGCAGTGGTTAGCACTGTCGCCTCACAGCAAGAAGGCTATGAAACCTGCTGGCTGACTGAAGCCTTTCTGTGTGAAGTTTGCACGTTCTCCGCATGCCTATGTAGGTTTCCTCTGGGTGCTCTCGTTTCTGTGGTTATCTCTAAATTGTTCATGGGTGTTAATGTGAGTGTGAATGGTTGTTCAGCTCTGTGTCAGCACTGCGACAGATTGGTGACCCCCAGGGTGTATCCTACCTCTTCCACTGGAATTGGCTCCAGCTTCCGTGTGACCCTGATGGATAAGCACTATAGAAAATGAACGGATGTACGGATACCAGGCATGTATTTACATATGAGTTCCGGACCTTGTTGTGAAAGCCATTCATTCATTCATTCATTCATGCATTCATTCATTCATTCATTCATCTTCAGTAAAAAACTTTATCTTGGTAAGGGTCACAATGGAGCCAGAGTTTATCCTGGGAACACTAGGACAAAGACAGCCTAGAAATACACCCATGATATGATTCCAGGGCACACACATTTGTAAGGTGGGAGGAAACTGGAGACCCCAGATGAAATCCATGCAAAACATGAAAAAGAAAATAACCAGGATTGAGCCAGAGACCTTGTAGCTGTGAGACAGCAATGGTAGCCTCTGCACCACTGTGCACCATTCTGATCCTTGCCAAAGATTTGATGACATCTGTCGTTAGATAGGTAACAAAAATAAGTTCATGTATTTTAAACCATGAAATCTGAAACCTTTTATGAAAACTAATTATAATAGAAGAGAAAAAATAGAAAACATACTGTTCCTCTCTGTGACACATTTATTTTTCAAAGCAAAACTTGGCAGGTAATGCAGAAGCAGATGGTGATCTATTTTACTAATGCATGTCCTGCCTTTTTATGGGTTTTTCCCACCATGCCACGAATGCCCTAACTTGAATTCACAACAGTGAAACAAATATTTACGTGGAGAAAAGGACCTTACATTTGGAAAACACATGTGAAAAGAACTTAATGATTTACTCCAAACATCCACCATATTGTAAGTTTAAAATTCAATATAATTTGGAAGAACAGCTTAGAAAGTTGAAAAACTAAAAAGGAACCTTTTTCTATGTGGAATATTATCTAAGATTTATGTATTTCGGTTACTTCAAATAGACTATGGGAAGTACTGGATATGTGTACAGCGTCAACTTCTAAGTTGCACACAAGTCATTTCCCCAGATGAGTTTGGGTCTTGTGGTATTTCCTTCTCTTTCCGGCTCTTTCATTCCGGCTTGACGGGGCACTGAGTTATCTGATGAGCTCCACTTCACACAACCATTCAATCCTCCTCACGTACACAGCTGTTGTAATCATCTCATAGCTCAAGGCACACCAAAATTATAAGCATACTTCCCCGCAGTTGTTCTTAAACATAGCACTGATGGCACTGATTGTGTATATGACTTCAGTTAAAAATGTCATTTTATTTATAACTGGCTCGAGACTCATCGCAGTCCTATAAACGCTTTACTCATGGTAATTTACTACGTACTCTGCTAATGACATACACTAAGTAACTGCCAAATGCGTTGCAAATGTATTTATCAAGATTGCCTTTATTTACATCTAGGTGCGACATGGGTAGTTTTTTTTTTCTTGTTGTTGATAAAGATGTCAATGCAAAACTGATCCGTTTAGCATAAAATTTTTAGCGCTATAGTCTGAATAACTTCATGCATGGATGATTCCAGTTACTCAAGCCAACATGTGTGCAGTGAACACTGCATGCTTTCTACACATCTCCTAGTAACTACAGTCTGAAATGCAGACAGACAATTATTAATGGCAGACCGTCCTCTGCCCTCATTTCCCAGGAGTATAACTGTTTTGTTAAGCACATTGTTGTCAGGCCAACCCCTGCCCCCTCTGTCTCCGTGTACTCAATCTGTGACTCTAAAGATTACAATAAGTCAGGCAAGGGTTCCTGATGAGCAGAGGGTTTATGCTGAGCTACTTTTTCTTCTGTTCTC
Source organism: Chrysichthys thysi (assembly GCA_030068315.1). Classification (NCBI taxonomy): domain Eukaryota; kingdom Metazoa; phylum Chordata; class Actinopteri; order Siluriformes; family Claroteidae; genus Chrysichthys; species Chrysichthys thysi. Next base: position 14,153,330 of record JAQLOM010000034.1, read on the forward strand.
CTCTTTTGGACAAGCAGCAAAGTAATACGTATGTCTGGCAGCGAAATAAGAACCTACCCTGAACTCCTAGATTAAAATCACTCATGTTAAATATAGCACTCATCATCTGCTTCTTCCTCTCACAAACTCATGCCCTCCTATCCAGGGTTGTCTTTCTCTCCTACATGGAATTCATCTTATATTTACCTTCCAGCACAGCCGACCAATAAGATCCACACCACAAGCATTTCCTACATAAAATAAGGCTTCCTTGTTTTGTTTTGTTTTTAGAGTATAAAAGAACTTTAATTAAAAAAAAGAAAAAATTGCATAATACATTCATTCATAAGTATACACATATTTAGGTCTAGTATGAAGTGGATCTCATGCCAGTTCTGCTATTGGGTCAGTCCATGAAAACTGCAGCCAAGTGTGACATGGGTAAATTCCAGAAAAAGACATTTTGAAGAACGCTCCCACACTGATGCTGATATTATCATCAGACATAATGGTATATGAGTCATAAGACAAAATCTCTATTCAAACATGTTATGAGGCATCACATTTACTGCGTTGCACATGTAGAAAGGACATGAAAATAACAACGAATTAATCAATACTACACTTTTTTTTTAAAAAAGGAAACCATCTGACAAGTCAGTAATCTCAAGTTCTGTTCATTTGAATATTTCAAGGTAACCCTTTAGCCCATTTCCAATCCGGTCAAAAAGAAGGATTCAGAATCCTGAAGATGAGATTTTCTTGGGGACAGGGTGCATGACTAGGAAGTTAATTCAACTCCATACGGGTTAATTAGGTTTTTATAATAATGTAGTTGTAGTATACAGTGAACCTCCACCTATCGCGGGGTTACGTTCCGGCGGCCCTCTGTGAAAGGTGAAATCTGCGAAATAGCGCCATAACATTTATTTTATTATTTATATATATATTAAGGCTTTATAAACCATTTCCACTCTCTTATTAACCTTTCCCACAGTCTTATAAACACGTCCTATGCTCTTAAACACTTTCTACACTCTTAAACATACGTAATTTTAACAAGATATAAAATTCTACATACATACTTACTGCCGGTGACGTCACTTCCTGTTTACAGCCTGTTTACTAGCTCAAGCGGAAGTGGCGTACCCCGCCACTGTGTGTTCATCCGCTGATGAAATACAGTGCATACTGTTTTATTTGGATTTAAATGTTCTTTTAATGTTTGAATTAACATATTTTTAAAAATTTATCTTTTATATTTTATGTTCCAGATTCCCGCGAAAGCCAAAAAAATCCGCAAATCAAAATTTGAAAATCCGCGATGCACTGAATCCCGTGATAGGTGAACCGTGGTATTGCAGGGGGGTTCACTGTATATCAATTGTGTGACTTCACTCTACCCTGCACAAAATATCACAAGTGTAACATGGGACAGCCAATTTTGAACCTGGCTGCAGTTTTCATGGATTAACCTTACTCAAAAGGCTCAACATGCTTCCTTATTGGGCGTTGAACCAGTTCATCATAAATGACACTTTGAAGGAAATATTTTCAATAACAATTTTCAGTCCAAGAGGCCAATCCAAGATGACCACATGAATGCTCACATGAACTCTTATTATTTTGGCTGAATGTTAGCGCTTTAATGAGACTCTTCCACGATCACCATGTATCTGTTCTCTCAGAGACACTGAACGATTGGGTCAGTGATTTAGAAATCCACTTTCTTTCATTTTAAATCCCACATTCACTCATTCATCACTCAGTGAGTGAATGGCTATCTTAGCAAAGGTGAATAAATGATTGAGGGAAACGAGTGCATCCATTACCACCTAACTCATTTATTTACCCGCACTAACACTGCGGTTCACTGTCTCTCTCTCACACGCTCACTTTGTATAAAACTGTGGACATAACCTGATTTTAGAAAAAAATGCATTTTTGTTTTGCAAAAAAGGTCAAACTGTGACAGGGAAACACACACCTGCCAAGTTAATTGGAACTTGTACCCCTGGACTTTCATGCAATTATTAAATCAGTCATTCATGTAGCAACTGCACAATGCATAAAATCATACAAGTCAAGAGCTTCGGTTAGCATAAAATAAAAAATGTGATTTCAGTGACTTTTCTTGCCGGTGTCAAATGGGCTAGTTTGAGCATTACAGGATCTCCTAATATTTTACATCTCACTGAAGAGATGGGGGGTGGGGGTATGGCCACGCTGATTTGATCTGACAGAAAAGCTGCGGTAACTCAAAAAAAACAACAAAAAAACAACAACAACATACTCTTCAACCTTGGTGAACAAAAAAACCACTATAAAAGGGACAACTCACCAAATCTCGACATGAATGACCAACAACGTCAAAAGACCACATCGAGTTAAACTCCTGTCAGTCAAGAACAGGAATCTGAGGCTACCCTGTGCACAGGTTTACCAAATCTGGACAGCTAAATATTAAAAAACATCGTTTTTTTATTTGTAGCAAATATAATAACAATCCCTCATTTCTTTTTATTGATGTATCCACCACACACCCAACTGAGGTTGACTGACAAGCATTAGTGTATATGTTTCCATCTTAGTTAAAATCATTCTTGGTCATTTGGCTGTAATCATAAATGCAGTATTCAACTACACAATTTATTATTTTTTGCATTAAAAACTATAACTAATCCTCCTAAGACAAGTAGTGAAGCTAATAAACTGCCAACCATGTTACCAGTACTAAACTGTAGAAGTATGAAATTTCACTTTCATTGTGTGCAATGTATGAGGTGACACACAACTTGAGTTTTTTGGTGTCCTGTGAACACATTATTTCAAAGGGCCAAAGAAATGTAGTCAAGCATATTTCACACATAAGATGGTAGATTTTACATCCCTGGTGTGCACTCAGATGCAGCAGTTTGTGGTCCTGTTTCTTTACATTGTACAGTTTCACATGAATGAATCCCTTATGTATGAATGAGACTCTCTGTACTAAAGGCCACAAACCTGATATGTTTCTCTGTTTACAATAAATGCTTCTTATTAAATCTGTATTGATTATGTACCAGTCCTTGCCTTTGCATGAAACTTATGAAAACAATTTCTTTTTTTGCTTTCTTTTTCCAGGCGGACTCTTTGTATTTATCATAGCCCTGCTTGTGCTTAGTAATATTTGAATCCCATGTATTTTAAAATATTCAGTACCTGACCAGTGTCGACTAACAACTATCCGTGTTGTGTGCTGAAAGCTCTTTCTGCCTTCGTGATGGATGATAGGGAAATGTAGGCTCGCTGAATAGTTTGAGGAGTATGAATATAATGTAAATCACATGCTATCAATCAAATGCCAAACCAATTGTACACTTGTGGGAGCTTTTGATGGGTTAGACAGTGCTCTCCACCTTCATCACCGTCAAAACACCAATCTTTTGGAAGAACAGTGTTCATCCTCTAAATGCAGTAACAGACACTTGCAGAATTTTTGCCCAGACATACTGTTGTTTTAGCTAAAAAATACTAACGGAAAAACTCATAAAAAGCGTAAAATGCATTTGATACATTTGTTAATATTGACTTAAAGAGTGCCAGTAATGCTGAAGTTGATTGAAATGTGTTGTAGGGCGGTCGAACTATGAAGATTAAAATGTTGTACAACAATCTTTTTAGTATCTTTGATGATTAGAAAATTATAAATAATATGAATATTGATAAACATAAATAATACAAATATGGAATGGAGTATTCGAATAAATATCAAAGATCCAATGAACTCATGTGCTATCAAAATAAATATTTAAAAAATTCTTTATTTTGACTGTGGTATTAAGATATTACTAGAGCTAACACATACAAGTAAGGATTTCCTCACAAACAAAAATAATTTACTTGAACAACAATCAATCCTCTCTTATCGTTCTGTAGCCACATTTAAGAGTGATCCACCTAAATGCTGCCACCTACTGGATAAACGAGGTCCAATACAATATTTCACTTTATCTGTACCTGAGAGGAACCTGTACCTGAGCTATGTATACATATTGCATATTTTGACACATAAACAGGGGTGTACAAGAAAAATCTGGATCCTGGATTCTGTACATACGACAATGGGAATCTGTGGGATAAAATATTTTGTGTTGAAAAAGCAAACAGTTTAGCACACGGCCGTCCTAGGTAGCCATGTCGAGTCCCTGCTGTAAGGCCTCTGTAAGCAGAGAATGTGAAATGGTGCACAGAATTTCTCAAAAACACAAGCAGGTGAACCTAGTGCAGTAGACATGGACAGTAACTGAATTGAGTCTTTTATCCTTAGCTGCCTATAGGAGATGTTTTTACCATTTAGTGCTCACAGAATCTCTGTAATGCATCTGACCTTCAGTAAGCACTGAGTCTGAGTAAGAAATGATCAAAACCTAGGTTCACAGAAGCCGGTTATCTGTATCTTCATCAAATTTCTGTTTATTAGTTGCCAGAAAGCTGTGTTAAATGAGATCTGTTTGGGCTACAGTGCATTCTTGCACATAACTGATGAAACTTTAGTAAGAAGTTCAAAGTCAGCAGGAAACATTGCCTTCTTTCTCACACTCTCTGTGTCTGTGCTTTAATTTCTCTGCAGAAATGAATACCTCGGGGTTGCTGAGCGGACACATTAGTAACGAGACTCGGTGACATCGCTGCTCAGCATCTCAATGTCTGGAGCTCACACGGAAGCACCTTTCCTCGGACCTGTGCGAGTACACCCAATTTCTGCAGTACCTACCGCAAATCTGACATGAAATTTCCCAGAGAGCCAAAATCCTTACAGAGTTTGGACTGCCACTCATATATTGTCTTTTCCTATCTACTTACAATTTAAACTGATTAGGTCTCCTTATACTGTTAATATGTAAGGATTAAGTATATGTAAGGCAGTGGTTTGCACTGTCGACTCACAGCAAGAAGATTCTGCGTTCTTGTCCTCCAGGCGACTGGGGCATTTCTGTGTCTAGTTTGCATGTTCTCCATGTGTTTTTGTGGGATTCCTCCAGGTGCTCCGATTTCCTCCTACAGCACATAGACACACAGATTACGTCAAATGACTGCTATAAATTGTACATAGATGTAAGTGTGAATGGTTGTTTTTCTCTGTGTTAGCTCTGCGAGAGACTGACGACTTGTCCAGGGTGTACCCTGCCAAAGACAGTTGGGGTTGGCTCCAGCTTCCACATGACCCTGACGGATAAGTGGCATAGATAATAGATGGATGGTGTGATGCAGGCTGATGCATTACAACAATAAAAGCATGTCCCAAAGTATTTTATTCCTCTCATAACACAGACATATTCCCATCACTATTTTTTTTATTATTAATGACAGCCTCTTCATACTTTTTATCCAAATATAGTTATATTTAATGCTGTGGAACTTCCAAGAAACAAGTTAGTGTTTTCTTACTGCTTACTTTACAGAAGCTATAAACCATCATTCCCTCATTAGCCTCTCCCTATTCTCTCTCTTGGATTGATAAAAAAATTGCAGTCTCTCTTCTTACAAAGAGCCCACAAATCTCCATCTCGAATACTTTTCAGAAAACAAAAAGTTACAGCTTTATTTCAGACTGCTACAAAGTCCTGACACTAATGCTGAATACAATTCTGCTATAAAATCCCTAAGTAACTGGTTACTATAGAAAAAATAACATTAGAACGAGCACATTAATATAAATCTGCGACTGGCCTTGCAGCTGTGACTATTGTCAAAGTCATTCTCTTATAGACACTTAATCAACACCTTCATCAATCATATTTGAGATTTCCACAGCATTGACACAAAATATTATACCACACTTATTCTATACAAAGCTATACAGTCTGCAGACAGACAGACAAATAATCATTTTCAGAATACATAAATATATAAGTATATAAATAGCCGCTTAATCCTGTACAGCGCGTGTGTCACATCGGTCCATAAAAGGGCCATGTGGGTGCGGGTTTTCATTCCAACCAACCTGTTTAATCAGTTGAGATTGAGACTCAGCTTTCAGTTAACTCAGGTGTGAGTTGTGCTTGGTTGAAATGAAAACCCGCACCCACACAGCCCTTTTATGGACCGGTTTGACACCCCTGCTGTACAGGGTAGCAGGGGGGAAGCTGGCGCCAATCCCAGCTGACATCGGACAAGAGGCGGGACGCCAATTCACCGCAGGGTGACACACAGAGAAAGACAACCATTCACACCTACAGGCAATTTAGAGTAGCCAATCAGCCTAATCCCCTCTGTGCATGTCTTTGGACTGTGGGAGGAAACCCACGCGAGAGCAGGGAGAGCATGCAAACTCCACACAGAAAGGCACCTGTGCCGAACCTGGGGCTTAAACCCAGGACCTTCTCGCTGTGAGGCGACAGTGCTAACCACTCAGCCACCGTGCCGCCCGCTATAATTATTCATATCTGATTATTCATTCAGTGTAAAAAATGACCGTAGAGTTTTATGATAATTTACCAGCAGCTTGGATTGCCAGTAAAGTGCTGTGTAGAATTTACAGTAAACAACTGTAAAACATATTTAGGGTAAAGCCCATGGTAGCTCTGGGAGTAGAACATCCAACCTTCTGAGCTGTATGCAACACCTTAACCATTAAACCACTCCAACATCACTGCTGCAAGTCTGCACTAATTCAACTACTTCTCACACTGACTTAACTCCACTGAGAGATTATGTTGTATCAGTGTGAGGTGCTTAAGCTAGTTGTGGTTGCTTAGTGGTTAAGGCCTTTCAGGCTGCTCTGACTGGGGCTTAGAACAAAACTCTTCAGCTCAGTTGTATCTTGCATTGAGAAAAAGCAATGAGTCATTTCAAACTAAATAAGATATTACAGTACTTTACCGTAAATATGTTTTACAGTTGTTTACTGTAAATTTAACACTATTTTACTGGCAACCCAAGCTGCTGGTAAATTACCATAAAAAATCTACTGTCATTTTTTTTATACTGTAGATGAGGTTTAACACGAAAAGAAAAAAAAGAAAATTGCCCAAAGGCAATTATCAGGTATTCATCAATGACCAATCCTTTGTTGAACACCCTAAAGTCCCAGCTTGCTATTCAATTATTCACCATATCATATTAATCTATGACTATTATGAATTATTGTACTTAGCATTTAGCCATACTTTGGATAATGTGTAATGATGATATAATGTTAACTGTATAATGAGTCCTTGACCTAATTGAGCAACAGTGATCTAAAACTTTTTATGTGAGTATGTTTATACTGTAAACTGTAACTAAGAGGAAAGGTGAAGAGGAAATGTTAGCATTTATTTGGTTGAGTTGCACCTGGCTGCAGCTGTCTGTGGTTCCCCTGCATTGTGTTAGTCTCATGCCTCACTGCACAGCGCGTGGGAGGAGTCGAACAGCAGGTCGGCTGCAGTCTGCCGTACACCTCTCTGTGTCTGACATGAAAGAAATAACAGTGCTATTCACTACACTTGACACCCCTCCATAATATATTTATTTAATACAAGTGGCTCCAGTCATGGAGAGCCAAAGCACTGACCATTTGCATATTTGCCCTGGGTTCTCAGAAACAGCCTAGATAGGTGAACTGAACTATGCAGTGCTGTCGACCTCCAGGACTGGCGTGACCTACATATATTCTCGGATTCATTTTAATTATCACAGTTTCCCTTTTGGGGAACGTCCAGTGTTTTGAGAGTCATGTAAGAGACTGTTGGCATGTGTTTTCCAGCGTACGTTCATCTTAAACTCAGCTTACCTTTCTGAGTAGCTTCACCGACGATAAACCATAATCTTATAGTGGTTACCATAGCTTTAAGTTGATTAACAGAATAATAAGCCAGACCACTTCAAGTACACCAAAGATATACACTGAATGTGTGATGTGACCTTCTAGCTGTAGATCATCTATCACTACAAAATTACTTCTACACAAATATGAAGCGCAGAACAATAAGTGTGGTAACAATAATGTGCTCCTCTAAAGACCAATGTTTGTCCACAGATGATATCAGGAAAACACAAGCGCTACATGACATGCAACCTACGTGCATCAGAGAACGTGCTGATCAGCTTGCTCATGCCTTACAGATATCTCCCTGAGGCTAGGAGTTGTGTTTTGACACCTCTGCCATTATCTCAGTGCTGAAAAAGTCAACAGTGTCCCACCTCAGTGACTCTAGGACACTTAATATGCTGCATCTGCAAAGCCACCAGCATTGCAGATGACCCCTCCCACCATTCCCAAGGACTATTTATCAGAGCATCCATGCCTTATCAGGCAGAGTGCAACAACTTCCTTCCCTCAAGCAATCCAGCTCCTCAATACCGTGCACAAATAGACTACACCATATAACACCAAACCTAAACAACACCCCAAACATCACTGGACTTTTATCTTCTCAACAGATGCTATGTAACAGCTCCTATAACCTTTTATATTCAGCACAACCTTTAATATCTGAAATATGAGTCATGCCCAGGTTCTCTTACAGTGTGTTATATGTCATGCCAGAGATATGGCCTAATCAAGCCTGAGTTGTGGCTATATTCTGCCAGCAGTCACATTCAGATATATTAATCCCACAGTGATATGTTGGCTGGATGAAATTGCTAAGTGTGAGTCAGCACTGGGTCACCACTCATCTATTAGATACACCTACCCAGTACCTGCAGTGCCTGGCCATGAAGTCATATCATGCATACACAAATCATATATAGTGCATAGGTCCACTTTGTATATATCTGTTTAAGTGCACAATTTGTCACCCCTACCCAATCCATCAGCAAAAAAGGACCACCACTGGACCACCAGTTTGGGTGGTGGATCATTCTAACAGCAGTGGTACTGACAGAAGTGGTGGAGTATTGTGCTGTGCTGGTATAAGCACCATTACTGGAGTTTTAAAACACTGATTATTATTAGATTATAATAAATGCCTTCCTTGTTGGAACACCTTGTAAGGGGTCCACTTGTCTTACACATAATTTAAAGCTTCACTATGTAGGATTCAGCCAACTGAATGCCCCTCCCTTATCCCTCCCTTTCCAAGCGTCAGGTGCCGGTAATGTACTTCCAAATACTAACATTCAACACCCTTGCTTTTTTTGTGCTAAACGATAAGTATGATCCTCCATTTTTCAAAATCTGGGTTCTCAAACTTCTTAGTCAGCACCAGCAAACACTGATTCCTCGTCTTTCTTCTTTGTCTCCATTTCTTCTTTTTGGTATCCTTCTGGGGATTCTTTCCAGATTCACGCTATCACTTGTGAAAACACAAAACGTGGAAGGAGCTCTCTAGAGGTTTTCCATTCTGGGTTTCTGTAGTGAACCTACACCCTATGTAGTTATTAGGGGTTCATTCTAAGCTTACAAAGACACACTTTAGAATTACAGGTAATTATACACTAATAAAAAGAAAACATACTTAGGAAGATTATATTACATTTCTGCTAGTAGATCCTCATAAATCCTGCATAGTGGACCTTTAAAGTACGTAATGTCACTCATCCTTGGTGGAACCCTGGCGCAGAGTGTTTCTCTACAGGTTTCCTCCTGGTTCTCCAGTTTCCTCCTACCTCCCAAAAAACATTCCAGCTCACAGATCGGCATCTCCACATACCGCCTTTTTTGTGAATAGGTGTGCAAATGTGTGTGAGATGCTCTGCAATGCACTGGCGTCCCATGCACGGTGTATTCCCACCTGATGCCCAGGATAGGCTTCAGTTCCAGTTCCAGCGTTCGCTGAAGATGACGAAAATGTTCATATGTGTCTAACACCCGGTATCAGTGGACCCTTTCTAATGACACCCCTCACAACTTTGAAGGATCCGTCACTCGAAGAACTGAAATAATACTAATACACATGCTGGTCCTTGTCTAGTGCTGGACAGGCTGAAAGGACACAACAAATGGTGCATAGTAGACTCATCCACTGTAGCAGCACTTCTGTGGTGGGGGACCTGATAAAGGGCTTTATGGGCGTATCTACACGGTTAGCTGAAAGCCTCGTAGTGAATGTCTCCTGCCCAGATGTGAGTGAGTGAGTGAGTGAGAGAGGACAGTGCAGCACTGGGCGCTAAGTGAAGCAATGCCTACAGAGTGAACCGTTACTGAGTGGGTACACGGCGCCAACTGTCTCTCCATGATCTCTCCAAAGATGGTAGCAGCTCACACCTCTGCTCATTCCTCCGCAGCTGCAGAATGGATAGCCTGTCTAGACAAGCGGTAAGCTGCATCTGCAGGTGCATTTCTGTGGGGTTTTTCTTTTCTTTTCAGCAGCTTCCATGTGCCTCGCGCTTTGTCAGTGAGCTCGACGGTGTGTGTGTGTGTGAGGCGTCATAAACAGCTAACGATACTCTGCTAGCCTGTGCGTTATTAAGAAGAAACAGGGTAACAGCTGAGCCAGGCTATTATGCTAATATTGAACCAAAAGCTGTATCGGTGTCAGAGGACGCCGTGTGTGGCGTCAGGATGCGGGCTTTTATCCGTGTAGCTCACACCTCTCGACGCCGCACACCTTCGGAGGAAGGATAAGATTTAGCCTTATTTTATGCCATTTTACTGCTATATACATTCCGGGTTGTTTTTATATGTATATGTATTTATATATATATTTATATGTATGTATATTGGTCCTGAGAATATTGTTGAGAGTAAGAAAAAGCAGGAAGTGGTGTTTAAAGGGACATGTGTAAGCTGAGGCAGAGAGGCAGGGCAGGAATACTGCAGACTCATGCCTGCTCCTGCCCTGTGCAGGCTGTACAGTGAGGGAGAGAGACACGGGGTCTGCTGGGGTTCACTTCCCTTCACGGAGGTTGCTCTCTTTCGGCTTTCTGGCTAATACTGTCTCATAAAGGTATGGGGCGGTGTGAAGATCTCAGTATGAGCTGTGTTGTTTAAACTTTACACAAGCTGGATGGCTATCATATTATTGTCCTGAGACACAGCCCAGTTTTATTATTATTATTATTATTATTAGTAGTAGTAGTAGTAGTAGGAGTAGGAGTAGGAGTAGTTATTATTATTATTTTGTTATCATCACACGATTGTCGACACGTGCAGCTTTCCTAATGTGCTTATGGGAGAGGCAGAGCTGTTTTTGGCAGCTTTATGAGGTCCAGCTCCGCCGTGGTTAGCGTTAATGGGTGTATAATCCCCGAGCAAATCAATATGTGCGCAGCTTTACAGGAGGATGTTGAGAGTGAGGCAGAGAGAGCCACGACTCAGATGCCCTCGACGCTTCCTCAGATCACTGGGCACAGGGCCAAAACCCTCCATCTTCCCATACACACGGTCAAAAAAAAAATCAGGGTTTTTTTGTGTGTGTGTGTGTGTGTGTGTGTGTGTGTGTCATTACCGTTTTTTTGAAGTCATATTTGAATGGAAAGCACAGAACTGTTTTGTGCAGAATATTTTTTGTCCATGTTGAATTGTCGTTTTTCCCATTTTCTAGCAAAAAACCCCCCAGAACAAAACAAACAAACAAAAAACATTGAACGAAGTTGTGAAGGTTTACAGGGAATCCCCGCGGGTTCAGTGCATCGCGGATGTTCACATTTCGATTGGCGGAATAATTTGGCTTTTGAGGGACTCTGGAATATTCATTCGTCTTCTTCTGCTTAGGGTCAGGGTCACGGGGGGAAGCTGGCGCCAATCCCAGCTGACATCGGGTGAGAGGCGGGATACGCCCTGGGCGGGTCACCAGTCTACCGCAGGGCAACACAGAG
>JAQLOM010000034.1:14227782-14238597 GCA_030068315.1 Chrysichthys thysi
ATATATAATTTTTTACTTATTATTAAAGCACTTTTTATTATTTTTATTTTTATTATTTACACACTAATGTCTACACCTACTGTGTTTTGTTCTTTTTTTTTTAAATTTAACTAGCATTATACTCGCCACTACATTCAAGAAGTAATAACACACAGTGTAAACATTGGTCCCTCTCCTACCTTATTTGGGATGTCAGAAAAATACTTGGAGTATGTTTGCTCCCTGTATGTATAAACCTGCCAAATTTTCTCCAGTTTTCATTCATGTAGTCGTTCTTCCAGTAAAACTTCCCATTATAAAAGCTGTCCATGTTTCCTGGAGCATAGACTCTAAATAAAAGTGATGTCTCTGTTTAATTACTTACTATATGATGGCAGCTGAGTATTCAGATCAAGGCTTATTTGGTGGGAGTGAAACAGGGTCAGGATGAAGCATTCCCACAATGCAGGCTGGCGTTGCAGTGTTTTGGTGCTGTGACAGGCAGCTGTAGAAGATTCTGGGTGTGTGACATTAGACCTATAATAAGATCAGCTGGAAAGAGGCCCCCAGTGCAGAACAAGAGATTCCTGTCTTTCAGGTCTTTCATACAGAAGGAGAGAAGTAAATGTAGCAAATGTGATGTCTGGAAAACAAGTAAGCTCAGGGCGCATGTGAATGTGAAATTCCGTGTGCGATTGTCGAGTAAGTGACAAGCAAGGAAAGCAATTACATGGGAAGTTTGGAGTGGGAGTGGAAGCCTGGCTGTAGGGAGCTGAGTGGGAGGTCTGGGTTGCGTCACATGCTTCTTTATAAATAACTGCCATGGGACAAAAATGTGCAGCCTGCCCACTGCCCCCTCTGGTGGTTTTTATGGTGATCACAGCAGTCAAACTATGCTCAATAGTGGAAATAATGAGACAGATAAATACCAAATGATCTGCTTCTAAACAGTCTTATTATGAAAGACAAGTTTGTCCAATTATATCATATTTTACAAGATAAAATTACTATTCACTATTATAAGTAAAAAAAAACCAACAGCCTGTGGAAACACTAATTATAGTAATGCCTACCTGCTCATTCAGATATCAGGAATAGGCCGACATTGTTTCCCTTTCCCTTTTGAGTCTGTTTCCTCTTAATATCTTTTTCCTCATACCATCTCGGGTTTGTTCATTTACATTTTTGTAAACCTGCTTCGTAAAAAAAAAGAGCTACGAAAATCGAATAAATAGTATTGAACTGAAAGTAAAACTAAAACACAGTGTATTTGTGGTACCTACCATTTAAATCAAATTAACGGCATCTCAAACACTTGAGCAAAAGTTTATTCTGAAAGAATATATACATAATAATAAATAATAGGAATGATTGTTTCTTGAACTAGTTGCTGCCCTCGGGCAGGAGATTTAGGACAATCAGAGCAAGGACAAACCGGTTAAGAAATATTTTTTATCCCAAGGTAATAATAACAGTCAATGCTGATTCACTAAGGCTGTTGTTGACAGTGTAGTATAAGGGATGTGCAATAGGTGAAGTGCCAGTATGTGTGAATGTGTTTTTTAGGATTTATTTATTATGAAAATATTTTCATCTATTTCATAGTTATGTGAAGGACAAGTATCTATCTATCTGTCTATCTATCCATCCATCCATCTATCTATCTGTTAGTGAAACAGGTGAATTAAACAGGATGTAATAGAGACCCTGTGATTTGTTTGTGATTGCTGAACTGGTGTGCAGGTTGGTCTCTGTGAAAGAATGCGCCCTGTGATCTGAAGACTGAGGTGTTTGTGCAATGTTTCCCTGTGTGAAGGCGTGAGATCGAGGCGACTCTGGATCGCTTGAAGAAGCTGGAGAGGGACCTAAGCACTAAAGAGCAGGAGCTGAAGGAGAGAGAGCGCCGCCTCAAGATGTGGGAGAAGAAACTCGTAGAGCAGTCCAACACACCGGTGAGTCCTCCCTCGCTCTCTCTCTCCCTCGCTCTCTCTCTCTCTCTCTCTCTCTCTCTTTCTTTCACATCATCACCAGCCACCTTTCTCATACCCATGCACTCACTCTGTGTAAGGCAGGAGGTAATTGCATTGTGAAAAGAATCATTCGGTTTGGTTTGTACTGCTGCTCCACACAGCATGCTGACAGATATTAATCTGGATGCGTTCACATGGCCTGCTGCAGAATGCTTACAGAGCACAAATAGGGAGACAGTAATGAACAAGTAGTGGCACAAACATTTTGGCTTTCCTCATTTTCACATTTCACCTAGTGCTATTCTGTGTGACCATTCCTCTTTCTCGAAACAAAATCACCAGTTTCCTCTTTGCCATCTTGCGTTTTAGTGTGGTTTCGCTATTTGTCTTATGATTTATTTGTCTATTTACTCTCCCTCTTTCCGTTTTCCCATCTCATTTTATCTCGTTGTCCCTTTCTCCCATCCTCTCCTCTTTCCTGCTTTCTCTGTCTCCCTTGCTTTTTCTGCTCTCCTCTCAGCGCTTTGCCCCCCTGGCCACTAAGATAAGTTCGGAGTCGTTTTTTGAGACTAAGATGGAGGAGTCAAAGAGCTCGGAGCTGTCGTGTGAGATAAGGGGCTGCTGTAATGGAGAGCTGGGCGCTTTGGCTCTCCAGGCTGTGATGAAAGGCTTCGAGGACGTGTTCAGCCTGGATGCCCCCTCTGTCCCTGTCCTGCACTCGGACATGCAGGTCAGCATGCAGGCCACGCAGAACTCCTCCAAGACCTGTTCCATGCGAGAAGGACACAAAATCAGCATGGCTGCCTTTAGCTGGTCCGACGACAGCGACAGCGATTAGGAGTGGCTCCTCTCGGTTTATTAGCTGGCCTCAAAAACTGTGGTCTTATACCAGCTTTCCTGACTGTTCACAAAAGGATTGAAGCTATTGCTCATTACTAAACGCAAATGTTATCTTTAAGGTTTTAGATCTGTTTGTAGGAAGGATATATATATATGTAGTCCTGATATTGCAATTATTACACAATTTTTTGTTATTATTGGTTTATTTCTCTAATTAATAACATCATGGGTTTTTTTTTTTTTTTCGAAACACAAACTTTTCGTGAAAGAGCTATTAATATTTAGAACCCTCTGATTGAGCTAAGAGGTGAAAGTAATAATTGTTTTCCACTCCTACGTATGGACTGCATTAGCCCTGCCGGTCCTACGCCTACAGAGTCCTTATGGATGTCATTTATGGCAAATGAAGTGGACGTATAGCAGCGTGCTGAGGGGCGAGCGAGCCGTGTGTCAGCCTAGAGAAGATTCGTCGCTTTTATGATGAAGTGACATTTTGCTGACATTAAGATTGGCCAATTTGAGCAGTGAGGCTGGGAGATACTCACATAGGCAAGAAAAGCTAAAGCATGCATGATAGAAGAGAGAGAGAGGGAGAGAGTGTCTGAAAGATTCCCTTCTGTAAAACTTTATGACGCTTTGCTACAAAAGACTGAGTAAAACTGTTTTTGTGCTCTTGAATGATCTATAAACTCTTTTTATTAGATGAGCTGCAAAATTCACGTCGTCCAGAGCGTAACATAAATACATTGCCGAACATGTTTGTTCCTGCACATTTTCATAACTCTGCCGCAGTTTAGATGTGTATGTGCTACAGTCTGTTTGAAGGAAAGCATACTAATAACCGCATGATGTATCAGGGTAAAAACCTCCCATGTGATATACACACAAACATATATGAGATCACATTTTTTGCTTTTGCTCATTAAAACACATAATGAAATGTTCACATTCTAATATTTATTCCTTTTATGTTTTTTACTTGTAGTGCTCTTGCTTTGTTTGCAGTATCACGGTTTTATTCCTACCCAGACTTTGATCATGTTTGCATCTAACGATCCCATTAATATTGAACTTTTACTCATTAGAGCACTCAGATACATATATATGGTATATCTTATAGTAGGTTTTGCATTTGTATTCGCAGTTTGTCTTAGATGTAGTGTTTTCCCTTGAAATTATACTATTCGTATTCTGTTTTCCTTTTTGATTCTGTCTCTTTCTGCCTTTTTTGCAATAAACTTTGTCACAAAGAAATATGCTTAAACTCTTTTACTTCTGTATTTTGCTTTTCGTTCTTTGCATACATCTAATTTAATGCTCTTGTGTGGTTAGTTTTAATGGTGACACTGCGTAAACGGTGACTATACGTAGCATAACATATTAGCGCACACATACACTGTAACTGCATTTTTTTAGAGCAAGAATGGCAAAAATCTTGCAGGGTTGCATTGCTGTGCCCCCCAAATAAGCTCTATTTTCAATGTGATCTCTGGACGTGATGTGTGGAGGTGCTCCTGCGGAGTCAACCAAGCATAAGGTCAAATCGTGGCCATGTTCTCTCGGATAACATCAGCAGGACAGAGTGCACTCTGCACCCTGCTGAACTCTGCTCAGCTCTTAAAGGAATTTCAATTACAGAGTCATTTGTGCTGACTGTCTCCACGCCTGCCTTCATCCCATCTCTTCTTTGTCAACAGTCTGCTTCCCATCCTTAAAAAACCATGCAAGCCAGTTGTGAAATACAAGATGGCTGCTCGAAATGCACTGTTATGTCACTCTAATTAGGCAAATGTATGTCATGGAGCTTTGGCGTGTGGCAGATGTTTTTTTTTTTTTTCTTTTTCTTTTTTTATAATTTTGTTTACATCCACTGATATGAGTCCTACACAGACGGGGGAGTTAAGGGCCCATCTGGCTACACAGAGGGAAAACACAACAGTTGTGCTTTCTCTCTCTCTCTCTCTCTCTCTCTCTCTCTCTCTCCCTTGCTTTCCAGCTCTCTCCCCATATTTTTTTCATGCATGTGTAAGAGGTTTGACACACTCCATGCACAGATTACTGATTCATTTTGATTTCCTTCACCACAAACCTTTTTGCACAGCAGTGTTCTTGCATTATAATATTTCCTGCTAATAACGCGATTTGTGTTTTGACTGGCGTTTACCTTTTAACGCATATGTCCCCCCTGGAGTTTGTTAGGACATTTCATACAAAAGTGCTGCATTTTATAGTTAGTATGCATTTTGGCATCGTAAAGAATGGACGGAATTTATGTGAATTTACAGCATAGCAATCATGAGTAAATTAAAAACCATCCTGTACAAAGAGTTCACTGTTGGTGTGCATTACTGTCTCTTTCTCTCTCTAGCTGCTCCCGAACCTGGCCATCCACGTCTGGACAGAGGAACATGTGGTCAGTATCATTGCTAAATGTAAATCACAATGTTTCATTGCTTTGGACAGCACTGAGAGTTTCAGCTGGCGTGTTCAGTTCACTTCTTCAGTCGACAGCCCAGGATGTCTCCATTGATTTCAGAGTTATTTTCTATTTATATTTTTTCAATAATTACTATAGCTTATATTCGCCTCGACTGTAATATAAACGCGAGTTTAAATACATGAAACACATATGAGTGCAAGAACTCAAAAGTGAACAAGACAAACAGGCAAAACAGTTAGTGGGTCCAGTTTCTCAGATGTTTCTTCATTTAACACAAAAAGTCGAGACATTATTCAATTTAAATGATTTCTAATATATGTAAAAATAAAATAAATAAATAAATAAATAAGCGGACATTTTCCATCTCTCTTTTTAAACTGTTTATAATGGTCTTAAACATTTTTTTTCAGTCCTCTGAGCATCTTTTGGATGATCTCAGCTATAATGCCTGTAGTATAATATAATACAGTATAATTTAAATGTTAGTAATTATCACAACACATGGACGGGAGAATTGTAACAGATTTATTTACTAAAAGCTCCTCCACTTCACAGCACTTCTGGATGTCACAGATTTTCGGCACAGGTAAGAAGTTCTCATAAGATGATTATTTATTCCATTTTGTTGGTTTCAGAAATACCTCCCAGATGTTCATGTGTTCCAGTCAGTAGTAATGCTGGCAAATGTAGTATACGTAAGATTTCCTGCTGTATGTGTGTGTTTGTGGCTGTGTTGTGGCAGGTGAGGCAGAATGTGAGATGCAGCGCTACGCTGATGTCTTTCAGAAGAACCATATCACTGGACGCAGACTGCTGCTCCTCTCTGAGGCAGATATGCGAGATATGGGTATCAGCTCTAAAGGACATATCATACACCTGAAGGTAGTGTAGTGAAACTGCTGCACAAGGGCACGATATGGAGAGTTGCTTGGTATAAAACACATGATGAAAAGGCAAAGATTTTTAAGGTATAAAACACTTTAGGGAGAATTGTCATTTTGCTAAATTTAAGGTTATGTGAGAGCTTTGGTGTGTAAAGAATAGAACACAACGAGGCCGGTGGTGATGTGTAGTAAGGCTGGTGAGGAAACAATTGTGTATAGCTGATGATAGAAATGAACTTGTTTCTCAAATGGTCCACGACATAAGTGTAGCTATAAAAAGATAAAAAGTACAATAAGACAACTGTAATGGTTTGGGATATGCGGTTACAGGAAAATCATAAATTTCCCTCCCCGGCAATGGCCCTTTTCATATTACACCACTCAGTCATTGATTATTTTCCTGTAATAGCACATTCTAGAGTGTTTTATTCCTTCTGTGTTGCAGTAATGCTTGTTTTTTTAGTTGAAAACCTTTCTCTTCCAAAAGTAAAATTCTTTGTTCATGAAATTCAGAAACTCCATAATCTGATTGTATCTGTATCATATTTATATTAATATATACATTCCTGAGAGACAACGTATACTCTTATTTTCAGGCTGAAATTGAAAAATTAACAAATGATTACCTGGCCCTGTTCCATTTCCCCCCGTTAACAAAGGTAAGGCCACTTTTGTTTAAGGTCTTGGTTTTGTACTGATTTGTATTTTTTGGTTGTTTGTTTGTTTGTTTTTTTGTAGAATAATCGAAGTCACTTTGTTAATTTGCCATTAACCATTTGTTAATGTGTCGGTAAACAAAAGTTTCCTTGTTTCTTCAAAATTCACTCTGTCGTTTCTGATTATAACTTGCCGCTATTCCATATAACCATGAATCTTTCTCTCAAAATATTATATTTTTGACTATGTTAACAATGTAACAAGGTATTTTGCTTGTTGACATGTCCCTGTGTCCTCTGTCAGGATGAATGGGACAGAGAAAAGGAGAAGGAAAGCTGGAGAAAGACTGTGAATCTGGAGCTGGTGTTTGGTTACCACTGGAAACCAGGAACAGGTCCACAGGTACAACGGATGTCTTCGAGAACACCTACGACACATTTGTGCAAATAAGGATTACACCAAAGTTTGACGACGAATCCGGCTGCACCACAAGTTAATCCTTGTTTATAAGTTAACATTGATTAAGATGGCATTGAACCCTGGTTTTAGTCTTTTTTTTTACAGTTAGATGAGGTGGCATAAATTTCCAAAATGGCAGAAGATATTTGGAAATAATGAAGAAATCTTTTGATATTGATTGATGGCAGGAGGAACATAGAAACCATAAAATAGTGCAATGCATCTTGGGGTAAAATTCATCTTTAGAAACTTTAGATATTTCCCCGATATTTCAAAATTTCATTTTAATTTAATTCTAACCCATTAACTGGCAAATTTTTCTTCTGAAAATTTTCATGTGTTTCTATTAATTTACATCCAAATAGTAACAAAAACATCTACTTTCAAGAAATATGACTGTTATTATTTCTGATATTTCAATTTGTAGTCAAAGTCCCAAATGGGGATCATGGGACATGCCATCTATTTTTTACGCCATTCTTTATATGATCCCCAAATGGGGACCACGGAAGCTAATGGGTTAAGTAATACTAAAGGATTTTTTTTTATCTTGGTTGTGTACATTTTATTTTCCAACTATCTATTTGTAGGAACTTTAGAAGCTCCAGGCCTAATGATACATGTCTGGTATTTCCATCCAGAACGCTCCTAGTTCTATATCAGAGTTTTTAAACTGCTGATTCATATTCATACTTAATTTATTTTTCACCTCACACCACATAGAGTGTGTAGATATGTTTTTGCATTCGTTATTCTGAATTGTTATTTACGCTGTGGTGAAGACCGAGGTCTTTTGTTCCCTGGGCGATGACTTGTCATCAGTGTATAGAAGCGAGACTCTTTAGGATGTCAAGATGGCGACACTCGCCTTGAAGTTGCCATTTCCTTAAGTAAAGACGCCTGTTATTCTCCCATCAGCTATTGACCACCGTCTCACTAAGCACATTTTTTTTCTGTTTGCAAGATTGATTTTTCTTTCTTCTTCCCTCCTTTAAAAATAAACAGAAAAAAAAGATAAATAAATCTTCCATCTAGAGTGATACATAGCATCCACCCCCTCTTGCTTGCGGAGGCTTTGTTCAGGTCTCAAAGAGGGGAGAAAGGCCGCTTCTCCACTTGCTGCTTGAATTTAATCAAAAATGGCCCATTTAGCCAGAAGTCATTTTCTTTTTAAAAGGCAAATGTTATTTAATCTTTCAGCTGTTCATTGTCCCATCATAAATAGTCCCCTTTCAGTGCGTGCGGCGGGGCTGAAGCGAGGCCGCTAATTGCCTCCCATTTCTCCTGACATGTGGTGGTTTAGTGGGGAGGAAACTCAGCAGGGAGAAGGAAACAGGAGGCTGAGAAAATGAGAGCTAATTATTTTCCCCTGCCTGGTGTCAGGCTCTGTGTCAGCCTTGTTTTTACAAACTGGAAGGTTCTTTTGGACTAAATAAAACAAACCCGCTCTGCTCACTTTTCCCCGCTCTCTCCTTCTCTCTCTTCCCCCGCCTTCTCTCTCTTTCTCCTCTCTCTCTCTCTCTATCTCTCTCTTCCTCTCTCTGTCTCTCGTTCTCCTCTCCTCTCTCTCTCTCTCTCTCTGGCGGTGTCATGGTAGCAGCTGCACTTCTCAAAGACTAAATGAGGGGCCTGCGATTGTGCACTGGCCATCTGACAGGCAGCGAGTGTGCTGTTAATGAGGATATCAGCGCTGAGTCGAGGGAAAGGTGCTGAATTATGTATGAGGCGTCATTAGACGCTCGCTGCGCTGGCCGCCATCATGGCGCATTGTTTCTGCCGGTGTGATTAGGCCAGGCCCAACAGCGCCAGACCAAGGTGCTAGCAGCCTGTTCCAATGAGGAGGAGTCTGGCACCTTTACAACGAGACATGGCTTCTGACATACACACACTCAGGACCTCTGACACTGCGGCTTTGAGATCCTTCCAGCAAACACACACACTCTGTCCTAAACATAAAACACACCCTCAGGACACACACACACACACACACACACACACACACACACACACACACACACACACACACACACACACACACACACACTCGTTCATCCATGGCACACTCCTCATTTCAACACGCACACCGTACACTTGTGAGGATGTAAAAGATGTGTGTTAGGGCTCTCCTGTGATGTGTCCCCCTCTGATCTTAGTACACAGCAGATTGGCTTGCAACAGGAGCAGTGTGTTTTAAGTAATGACCGGTGAATGGCGCGCGGAGGAATGGAGGAATCATTATTGCTCTGTCAGCATGTGCACCGGGTCCAAATCCAGCCAGCACTTTATAACAGGTCTTCTTATGAGGAACACATTTGCATTGATGATGGGAATGAGAGTGGATGTTATAAGCTCACTTGCACATTTTGTGTGCTTTATTGTGGCTTTCATGGTTGGTTCTGTTTTTTTCCCTCTTTGTCGCAAGGGTTTGTTTATTCAGTTGCAATTCTTCATAGTGTCATTTAGTTGGCATTAATGAGCTTGGTTGGATGATACACTATTTACTCATATGCCAATCTCTGAACCCATTTCAGTCTTTGGCTATTTGATTAAGTTTTGGGGCAAAAAATCATAATGACAAACAACATCATATGTCATGTCATACACAGAGAATGTTGGAACATTGCTGGGATATGCTAAGTTGCCCATTCTTGTGAAAGTGTGTGCATGGTGGCCTGTGATGTTCTGATCATTCTAGAGAATATTTCATAGGATGTTATAGTAACGTCCACTCTTCTGGGAAAGGCTTTGCATTAGATTTTGAAGTCTGGCTGTGGAAATGTGTGTCTGTTCAGCCATATGAGCATTAGCATGGTCAGACACTGATGTGAGGTAAGGAGTCCTGTGGTGCAATCAGCATTTCAGTTCATCCTAAGGTGTTCAGTGGAGATGAGTTTGGGGCTCTGTGCAGGCCACTTGTGTTCTTTCAGTCTAACCTTGGACGACCATGGAATCTTCATGGAGCTCACTTAGTGGACTGGGCATTTTCATGCTGGAACAGGTTTGGGCCTCTTAGTCTCAGTGAAGGGAAACTAATGTTACAGCATACAGTAACATCTTAAACAACTGTGTGCTTCCAACTTCATGCCAACAGTTCGGGGAAGGACCATATACTGGTGTCATAGTCAGGTGTCCACATTCTTTTCACTATATAGTGTATTTCAGAAAAACAAATACAGATTGAGTCAACAAATGTTCACCGATTTCCAAGAAATTGTGTCCAATTCTACAAAAATGTGCACAATCTACATGTTTTTTTATTCTTATTTATTTTATATTTGTTTTCATAACACCAATATACACTGGAGATCAAAATTAAAGAACAACCTACAATTTCCTAAATGTCAAGGTCACTATGTAGTCCTATTTGGGAATTATCCAAACAGGAGCACTATTTTAACAATATGCCATGAGTTACATAAATTTAGAAGCACAGTATTAGAAACATAAATGAGATATTTGAAAATGTTTGACTCTCCGTGACCCGATTTGTTCGCAACCTGAATCAATTCTTCCCATTGAAATGAATGTAAATACAATTAATGTGTTTCAGCCCTCAAAAACATGTTTTTAAAGTGTGTTATGGGTT
>JAQLOM010000034.1:14245199-14258142 GCA_030068315.1 Chrysichthys thysi
GCATACCGCATAATTCCGATTTAAATAATCTGTTAATGTTTGAATGAACATTTTTTTAAATGATTTTTTTATTCCAGAGTCCCGCGAAAGCCCCAAAATTCCGCGAGTCAAATTTCGAGAAGCCGCGATAGGTGAACCGCGACACAGCGGGGGACGACTGTACTGTCCTTCCCAGATAACATGAAACCAGCTTGCATATGGATTTAGTTGTACAGACTTTGACATGTAGATTTCCCCCTCACAGAAACGACCCCTCAGGCAGACAAGAAGCTCAGCTCGGCAGGAAAAAGTCTTGGGGACGCAGTCAGTGTCGGAGGAGGAAGGCGACTTCAGTAATGAGATGAGCGCCATGGTGAGTGGCAGTAAAATTACCTTTGCTGTTCATCACATACCGCAGAGGTATTTTTAGTTTCTGTATTTCGTTCTTTTATTTTCCTCTGCATGGTTGCCCCCCCCACACACACACATTTCTTCACAGTTTTGTGCTTCTTTTAGAAAATGGATTCGGACTCTGATTCAGAACCCCCGAAAAAATCTCGCCGCTCCTTCACACTTCGAGTGGCCATGAAGTTCCCCACCAAAAACGTCGCTCAGAAGAAATCCCCAAGTCCTGAGCCTGCTCCTAAACCCAAAGGCACAGGATTAAATTCTGACGAAGAGGACTTCATTGCAAAGAGAGCGCTTAATATTAAAGAGAACAAAGCTATGGTATGAGAACATGCTACAATTGAGCTTTGATTAAAAGACATACAAGTAACAGACCAAGCTAATTTTCTTGGGCGTTTGAGCATGTTTATAATATCAAGACCTTTCAAAATGGGCATGTACCCTAAAACACTACTGTAAAATGTTATCAGTGAAGGAACCTGTGATGTCTTTGTTATCTGATGCAAATTTTAAGAATGTTCATGTTTATCTTGTAGCTAGCTAAACTGATGTCAGAGTTGAACAAGGTCCCTGGACTTTTCCCTAACAAGACATCTCTTCCAACGAGCAATACAGTAAGTGTCTGAAGTAACTCCCTGAATGCTTATAAAAGGATATTTGGATTTGTTTTGTATTCAACTGCTGCTCTCTCTTGCTCACTTTTAGCCTCGCCGTATTCCCCGTCGTACTTTTGGAAGCCCTGAAATTCGCAGGCGAAACCCGGAACGTTTGTCACGGATTCATACGCGTTCCCGTTCGCTGGTGGATGGCCCCCCTACTCCACCTGAAGAGGAGCTTGAGGACAAGTTCAGTCTGGTGCGCAGGAGCAGACAAGATGATGACGACTATGAACCAGTAAGACTTCAAGGGGGACATGATCAGAATTGTGTTTTGGGATAAAATTCCAATTTCTTTCTCAGAAGAATCAGTTTACACGGTATTGGCATTAAAACTCTATATTTTTAGGAGCCACGTCGTCGGCGCACCTATAATGGTGTCCTGGCCATCCCTCATGTGATAAGACCTGTGGAGGAGATTACCCAGGCTGAGTTGGACAATGTTTGCACTAACGTACGAGAGAAGGTCTACAATCGTGCCACAGTGAGTTTTTGTTATGGTTCTTGTTTACATGTACCCTTACCACAGTTTTTGTCCTCTACCTGACTTTTCAGGACTTCACTCATGCTGGTCAATAGTGACTGGTTTAATGTTGACTGACGTTGTTCTAAAATTTGGTTTCTCCCACAGGGCAGCACCTGTCACCAGTGTCGTCAGAAGACGACTGACACCAAGACTAATTGCCGTAACCTTGAGTGTGTTGGAGTCAGAGGTCAGTTTTGTGGCCCTTGTCTGCGAAACCGTTATGGAGAGGAAGTTCGTGATGCACTTTTGAACCCGGTATGTGCACACTTTCAGTATGCATTAATCTTATTTCTTAAAAAAAAAAAAAATGTGGATGCATGTTCACAATTTTTTTTTTTTTTTTTTTTTTTTTTTTTTTTCCTTTTATTATTTTTTTTTTTAAACAGGAATGGCAATGCCCCCCATGCAGAGGTATTTGTAACTGCAGCTTCTGCAGGGCTAGAGAAGGGCGCTGTGCTACAGGTGTGCTTGTCTACCTGGCCAAATACCATGGCTATGACAATGTCCATGCTTATCTGAACAGGTAATGAGTCATTTGGTTGTAAGGCTTTCATTGTGCATGCTCCCCAAACATAACATAATGTGAAGGAGCTGAAGTGCAACTCAAATATTTCTTGAAGTTTATGGATTCATGAATTCTTTTTTTTTTTTTTCTTCCTCCTTTTCTTTGCAGTCTGAGGAAGGAGCTGGAAGAGAGCGAGTGAAAATACTGACCCTGCTGATTTTTATTCATGGCCTGTGTTTGATTTTGGCTCTGTCCTTTTTTCTTTTTTTTTTTTTCTTTTTCTTTTAGTACTTTGAACACTTTATGCAAGTTTGTGCCTTACGAGTAGACAGTTGTTGATGGACTACCTGAGGGGTTCATTTACATTGTTTTAAATGTAATGTTGCTCAACATTGATTGTAGTGACACTTTAATTTGTTTTTTTATATATATATATATAGAATATTGTACTGTAATTCTGCTTGCAATAGCTTTTGACCTTTTAATGACCGATAAACTGTAAAGTATTGGTTTGTTGAAATTTCACAAAACTCTGCTTCTGACTTTGGAGTAAAGAAAGAACAAACAAACCAGTAAGCTCCCTTAGGAGAGAATCAGTTCAAATGTTAAACATGTCACGATTTCTCCTCCCAATAAAAGCTTCTTTTATTTTTTAACCCGGCTCTTGTGGAATGTATTTGTTCTTCTCTCCTCTCTATTGGAGTGTTTAAACTAATGGAAGTTTACGAGCTTTATTCCACGTCCCTTGCAGGCCCAGTGCTTCATCTCCCCGCTTTTACTAGAGCGCCCTGATGTACTGCATCGCCTCTGATCCTTCATTAGAAAGCTGCCACTAATGGTGTGGAAATAATTAGCAGACTCTAATGGGAAATTTTATACCTGTAAATCATTTCCCCAGCATATCGCCTGGTGCTCTTTCTCTCCTTGCTCTTGTAACGTTGTCGTTTAATCTGACTAAGAATGTGGGGTTTGGTGAGAACGCTTTAAACCGTGTAGCTGAGCTGAACTTGCTGCTCACCACAGGCATGTTTATTCATACTGGAGCCCTAGCAGGCTTTGGGAGAACCTCAGGGCTGGTGGGCTTTATTCCAAGTTGATCCCATGTCACTCTTTAAAGAATATCCAATGTTTATTTCCCAGTGTGACTGCTCGGATTTTACAGGAAACCAGTGCTTCCAAAAAAAAAAAAAAAAAAAATATTTTAATTTGCATAATAAAGATGCACTTGAAAAATACTGGCATTAAATACCAAACGATCATCCACTTTAGGGCGATGAATATTTAGGGAAATAATTGTTTACGACGCTCGAGCATTGAGACGATCTGGCAATCAGGCTATGAAATACAATATTTATTCATTAGAGCGGACTTAATGAGGCCTCGCGGCGCTAATTAAGAAAAGCAGCGTAGCGCTAAATGAGGCTCGCGCAGCGGCGGCAGTCCACGCGCTCTTACCTGCACGAGGAAGAGGAGGAGGAGGAGGAGGTCCGAGTCTACTGCTCTCCCTAACCCCACCCGCGGATCCTAGCCATTAAAGGTAGGATTTTATGGCACTTTAACGTGTTGTTCAACTGCTAGTCGTGGTGTTGTGGACCAGGAGCTCTAGGCTTCATCTAAACCCGCCTACTAACCGGTCCAAAGTCTGAGCAACACACGGGTTATGCCTGAAATTTTTGTTTTTAAGCTCGGCGTAGTAAATACCTACGTATAAGCTTATTTCTTAGTCCAAAATCTGTCTGTTTACTTATTTTTTTAATTTAAGACGTATTTTACTTCAATTTTTTCCCCCGTCAGAACAAGTAGTTTTCACTGAAAATGAAGGAGAAGCCGCCTGCAAATGCTCAGCCTGGGTTGAAGCTCCTTCCTGGACTTTAGGATGGGCAAAGCCTGATGAGAGGGATACTGTTTACCTAAAATATCAAATAATTTCCATTTATTAATGTCATTTGTTCTCTTAGCAACAGCCTAATTCTATATGTGATATTTCACAATGCTAATCTGCGGTATTTATTTGAAAATAATAGGAAATGGGAAAAATATCGGATGATGAGTCCAAACTTTTGACTGCACATATCCTGAGATACTGAGGTGAACCAAATTGCTTGTTTGTGGGTTTTGTCACGTGATCTCATTGCAAATAAATAAATAAATATCACTCTGGGTAATTATCCAGCTACTATGCTGGATGGACATCATGGAAGTTTTGAGGCCCCCCCCCCCCCCGTGTTACTCTATAAACAGGTGCTGTCTTGTAATCCAACAGAGTAAAATATATGATTTTATTTTTAATAGCATACTGCCATGCTAGTAGCCTGGTTAGTATTTTGGCCTACCATTAACCTGACAGGTTTTGTATAATGTCAATACTCGGTATGTTAATATAATATTTTTGTTCTCTTTGGTCTGCTTGGGCCTCTTGTCAACTGCCTTAGTATCATCCTCACCTCCCCATTTAGTAGTCTGTGGTAGTAAGTCTGCAGTTTCGCATGTAGTCCTGTACTGTAAGGACATTTTAATTATCAGATGATGTCTTCTCTGATTTTGCTTGTTAAAATGATCATTGTTCACCGATTTGTAAGTTTCCTATATGGAGTTAGTAAAAGAGAAGTTTTCTTAGCTCTTTAAAAATAGTTATTTAAAAAAAAAAGAGGAATTTGACAGGACAGAACTTTCATGAGTTTTACTCTGAACCCTTAGAGTGTGAAGGATCATGAAAATATTATTTCCTTCAAATCACACTTAGGTTTGGGTTTACACAGTCTGATTTATTTTTTATTTTTTATTTTTTTAATTCTTCAGTTTCCTGCTTTGGAGTGCAGTTCTGCTGTGTTCCTGAGGAGGGAGCTCTAATACAGGCGGCCCAGGTTGGGGTGAGCCTAAATACACCTGAATAAGTGAGGGGATATGGTGCAGCCATTTAAAGGTCTTATTGTCTAAATTGATGGACTCTGGACAAGAGTGTCATGGCTACAAGGATGCACCAAGGACACATTGTATTAAAATAATAGTAATTCACTCATAAAGCCGAATCCATTAGAAGCGTTACCTCAGATTTCAACCTTTGATTAGGTTAAGGAGAATGTATTTTTGACAGCAAGTAGGATAGTTATGCAACGCTGGGGTCCAGCTTTTTCTTCTTGGGTGTATGTATGCAAAAGAGGCTTGTGTAACTGAACACTGTAATCATAACATCTTTCTGATTGTATCCTTGGAAATTGTGGTTTATCATATGATGTTGGCCTATGTATAGTGGTTTACAAGTGCAACATGAGATACAGAGCCTCCTAAACATTTCATTTCAGAACCTTAAGCATTGCACATAGTATTAAAACCTGTAATCTTTTAAAGAGCAGTTTTAGTCTTTCTATGTAGTCATTGTCATTTACGTAGAATCACATGAATATTTTGTTCAACAGTTTTGACACGTGATCAAGCTGTGACACATTCCTGGGTCAGTGCTTGGAGACAGTGTGCAACATATTCTTCACAGGACTCCTATTAGTGTTCTGTCATTTCTCTGAAGCTACTCCAGGACACATTAGGCTTGTTTCAGGCTCTGGAACCTTGTTTAGCAGACAGAAACAGCTTTTTTTTTGTATTACATGCTGGCCTGTTACTCAGTCCATTTATCCTTCAGTCTTAACAAGTTCCAGCCTCAGCTGATGAGACGCAGTCCTTCAGCTCGGTGCTGCTGTCACCCCACTGCACTGAAGGGATTATATATAGGACAAAATGCTCCATGTTTTGTGTGTGAAACACTTGAACTGCAATGTCTTATATTCGTACACAGTTTATTTTTCCCCCCATAATTTTGAGAGACATTCCAGGTACTTTGAGAGGTATGGCTCTAGCAGGGCCTTGAGGTAGTGGTGTTTAAATAATTGGTTAATTATGGCTAACCAGTCATATGAATAAACTCTACACTGGATTCTGTAAGTCTTGGCTGAGGCACAGTTGGTGGATATCAGCCATTATCATGTGTAATGTGTAGATATATCACAGTTAAAGTCTAGTTGGCCTTTCAGTAACAAATTTTCAACAGTTTTATTTTATACCAGCAACTCTTTTAGGTCGTGTTTAGATCATATGATGCTTCAGGGCACTCGGGGTCATTTTGTAACCTCCAGTTCTGTACTTAAGATTGACCTTTAATGTGTAATATTTTCTGCCGAAATTCTTCTCCCTCCTCCTCCTCCTCTTCTTCTTCTTCTTTGTATTTCATACTTCATTTTTATAACATGTCATATTTCAGCTTTCTTTCTTTCTTTCTTTCTTTCTTTCTTTCTTTCTTTCTTTCTTTCTTTCTTTCTTTCTTTAATGAATTAACTTCATTTCAAAATGTTTCCCTTTTTTGTTTATATAATTTCTCTTTCCATGTTTCATTTCCTTTTTCTTTTTCCTGCTTACCTTACTTTCGCTCCTATTTTTTAATAGTTTTTTTCCCCCCACATTGTCTTTAGAGCTTTTTTCAGAAATATTTTCAAATGTCGATTTTTGTTGAATTTAATTTTGTTTTGCTTTCTTCTCTTTTCCTCTCTTCTCTTTCTTTGCTAAATTATCATCATGCATTATATTCACAAAATGTAGACATCACCAGAAAAGAAAATTCCACCCCCCCACCCCCCACCCCCCACAAGCTGCATGTTGTGTGCTGTCTGTCTCAGCTCTATGTATAGAGTTCATTACACTCTGGACCATACGATATACCATGCACATTCTGTCCAGAGTGTGCTGGGGTCAGGAGGTACACTAATTGTAGCCTGACCAGGTAGCAGGCTATAATGTGTACATTTAATCTGGCCATAAGAGTGTACTGGGGAATGAACTGATTTTATTGAGACCATACATTATGAGGAGAGTGTGTGAGAGTCTCTCAGCTGTGATGTGCTGGCTCTCATAAGCTTCATTAGTTTTTACCTCATTAATTTGCTCGCTCATAACCTCACCGGACCCACTAAGAGCATTGTGGTTTGATTCATTATAACAAAATTTTATTCATGTTTTACAGAGACATACTAATATGCAAACAGGCAAACAAATTCAATTCAGTCAGAACGTGTGAACCAGAGACCTGTGTCCATATGTATGAATATGTCCATAAATTAAATTATGAATATATGAAATACACAGTTAATGAATACAGTGTTCTTTGTTTATGGCGTGTTCGAATTATGGTATATGTCATAATACAGAATTATGACTTTCTTTTCTACTCCTTTATTAGCAGTCATAGGGGTTATATTTGCTACAGTCTAAATGGCTGTATTTGCCGCTTATTTGTGAAACATGACAGGCACATTTTATTGAAGAACAGTTTACTATTCTCCAAGAACAACTTGGCTCACCCTGGAAATAGGTGTAGAAAAGTGTTGGCACATCCTAACATCAGGAGCTTCCCTCATGAATTGCAAACCATAGGACATGTGTTAGGTTGGTATTTATATCCTAATAGCCTGCTGAAAGAAAATTGAATCAGATGCGATGTGTACTGGTTGCTGTTCCAGCTCTGCACAGCACAAGTTGATTTCCCTAATAAGCTCTTGTCCTTCTAATAGGAAAGACAACCTAATTAGTGATTAGTGAAATCAGAAACAGCGGGTTATAACAAACACCTGTAGAACTGCTGGCACGGTGGCCACTGAAGGACCAAACTGCATATCCAGGGTCTGTATTATTATAATAAGCAGAAATGTTCCACTGTAGTATTAATTTATTGATTTGATTATTATTCATAAAGCAAGACTCAGCGTGTTAAGTCTCATCATCTGATTTTCTCTTCTTTGCACTTTGACTTCATTCACTGAAGAGAGTCAACAGAGTACGCTGGATATTATGTATAACTGTCCACTGTAGACTCAGATTGATTTTAGTTGATCTTAGCTTAAAGAATAAGAAGAATATCTCTTACCTGGTAGAAGCTCCTGAAATAGATGTCAGCGTTTACAGTGCCTCCTCCTTTTCCATGGACCATTTATTTAATGCCATACTCTAACCTTGCAATGTCAATCAGTCATGAAAGTATGTGTGCACAATTTCATGTCCTCTTCCTACGAACGCCTTCATTACCCGCGCCTCCGGCTTCAAACTCAGGCGTTTGCACTGGTTTGTGTGAACGTTTAACATGGGCTTTTGATCTAGTCACCTTCACATACAACACGTGTATGGCTGATACAACATCTGTTCAAGCAGAGCGTCTTGGCTTACGCTCAATTAACTCTGACAAGTTCTTTCCTGGATTGTCCAGACCGTAATGGTAATTTGACCTCTATGATACATGTCGTCTTCTCTGCAGCACCTGTTTAGTATGTAACCTAACTAAGCTTAACGTCTAATGTAAGAGAAAGCTAAAATACAAAGGCATGTTTTTCTAAATGCAACTCGGAAGTGCTATTTGAAGCTATAGCTTTCTGCATATAATATGTATAAAATGTTGTACTACAATGATCATATATTATTGTGTGTACAGGAGAGATATTGACGTGTAAATTATTGATAAATTACATGTAAAAAAAAAAACCCTCTAGTTACAGGGCTAGTCAGTCCTCAACGACATACATACCTAGGACATACATGATTAATAATTACATATTTCGCAATAGTAATTAAATAATGTGCTTTAAAACGAATAGCTAAATAATAAACTGAGACTTAAATCTTGATATGAAAGTTTGTGATTCATACAAATATTATCTAGCGTACCATGCATTAGGCTTCTAAAGCCCTAGTTACGGTGACTATCTGCAAAGTTCCACTGCATCACCATTTAACACACCAGTTAATGGACATGGACTCATGAACACAGTGAACTGATTCAATTCCACCTTGCATTCCCCCAAATCCCAAAAGTAATGTATTGTTTAAAAACCCTAAAATATCCCAAAGCTAAGATAATTTAAATAATACATTAAATTTTGTCCCGGGAAAAAAAAATGTAATTGGCAAATAGGAAATTGAACCCTGGAGCTTCGTTCCTTAACCAAACATGCTGTGGTTGGTTAGGCTCTGTCACAGAGGGGACGCCTGACGCACAGATTAATTTTCTCTCTCTGTGGAGTCGGAGGCAAGAAAACAATTAGGTGTCTAAAATGCGTTTCACTGTGTGCCACTTGATACAGCTTTGCTCATAAAAGGGGCAATTGTCTCCAAAGAGGTCAGAGACAGCAATGACTTCAGTGTCTCCGAAAGACGCCGTTGTCATTCGCACCGTTCGGTAACATTTCAATTAGGAGTGACAGAGTGGTAATAAACATAATGGTGTAAGAGTTCCATTGTTGTTCTTTCTGCTGTCACATTCTTGTAGACGGGGTAACTGCCTGAAGGCCAAAGGTGGTGTTTTGTGTATATGGGTGTGTGTGTGTGGGTGTGTGTGTATAAAAGCTCTACTTCCTTACCATTTCCCCTGACCTCAGTCTATTAATGTATTCACCCTACTCAAAACAAGGTGAAATCTATAAAAGTTATGGTGATCAAACAGTCACATAATGTGTGTGTGTGTGTGTGGTGACAGGGGCAGTGCATACAGATTTCTTTAATTGTGCCAGGCCTCACTGCCCCTGTCTGTCAATCTCATAGCTTTGAATTGGAGGAATTTCCCCTGCTCACGCTGTTAAATGATGTACCCAATTAAAAGCGTTAGAATTCATGATCTTCAGTCAAGGTTAAATGAAAGCGCTCAGTCCTGTCAGTGGGGGTGATTAAACGTCGCCTAGATCAGGCACATTCGGCGGAAAAATTAAAATTTGGGTCTAAAGCATGAATCTTTATTCATTATCCCACAGCCTGGCTGTCCAAATTCTCAGCACATACACTCTTAATCACTGCATTCATTTTAAAACTGCCCGCTGTTACCACACTAAAAAAAAGAGGATTAAAACCTTCAAATGACAGTGTTTTAGACACACTCGCTGAAGGAACTGAGAAGTGACACTGCGATTGATTTTTTTCAAAGGCTCCTTTTTAAATAGGGAAAGACAGGTTTGTTTTTGTGTGGGCTGATTGCGCCTTTAGTTTATTTAAGATGACAGACACACTGAACTGGCCATTAGTGGTTTGAAAAGGGACGTTTGTAACATGCTAAGAGATGGGTTGCTGAATTATACGTGAATATTTTTGGTAAACATGAAGGCAAATAAAAATCCTGCAGAAACCTTGAGGAAGGTGTTAAGCATGGCCACATATTAACCACACCAAAGCTGTGATCACAAACGTATGTGTTCAGGGCAATTACAGGACGCACAATATAGCGGCATTATTGCAGCAGAACAGCTTGCACAGCTCTCAGATCATATTAGAATAATAAATACATTAATGAGACGAGTGCATTATTACTGTGGCTCTCAAGTCCCTTACTTCCCTTTCCCCGTGATCTTCACTGATACATCTGATTCAGGATATGAATGGCTTGATAATTAGCTAATGAGCTGATTCAGTTTTAGTAAAATAGGCAAAACGTGAAGCGATCAGAGGACTGAGACTGAAGGCCACTGCATTATTACAAAGCACTTCATATGCTGCATACTCATTCTCCAACTCCCTAATTACCTATAAAAGCACTTAATGAATAAAAATGTGAAATGTTTTATTAAAACAGTGTTACCAAGTTCTTTGTAATCAAACAATAAAACTCATTTCTATCATACTCTGGGAATAGTTTAAAAGAAGGCAATGTATGAGCTTTTCAAGGGTACAAAACAGTTCAAAAACTAAGGGGAAAAAACTAGAACGAAAAGAAAGAATCATAACTCAGTGTGACGTGAATTAATTCACGGCAATAAGATGAATAGTTTAAGGGCTTATTAATATGCACAGTTGTTTGGTGAATAAGTTTCATGTTCAGCCATGATGAATGAGATGGACCCAAAGTGGCTGCTTATGACTAATGACCTTACGATAAAACAGAAATCAGTTGTACTGCAATGAGGCCTACATCTTGTTGTACAAACCTATCTCTGAAAGGATTTTAGCTTGATGGCATTCTTAGACCCTGAGCTTTTGAACTAACATGAAGATAAGTTGACACTATGAAGCACATCTGCAAATTACTCTAGATCAGGGCTTTTGCTAAATGCTCTAAAGTTAATGCTTTAAACTTTACACACACAAACATGCATACCTGCATTACTTGATTATACAAATACCTTTACTGTCACTGTGAAAGTACAAGATTCAGTGGGCAGTGCCACATTGTGTATGTCTTAAAAGCTGTATACACATCCGCAAGTCTACCGTAGCGTAGCAACTACATTCAGGAATTACTAAATACTTTGTAGTTGTTACTAAATTACGTTTTAAAAAAAGAATTCAACAGAGTAGGGCATTAAGGGGGTAAAATTCTAAGCTCTACAGTACTTCATCTGATTATACTCACTTTCAAAGCCTAATTTTGAAAGCTGGTTATTTTAAATCGAATCAACTAAAAATCACGAAATTTTAAAGATCTATAATAGGTCGAATATAAAAGGTCTATAATATTACGCTTTTTCCATCAGAGATGAATTCCTGCTAAGGAACAGGATGGAGGGATAATGTGTACAAGTTTATTTCAGCAGGATTCCTCCATTTGTGCATCCTGACACTCTATTATGAAACCTTATCACTTGAATGAGTGCCAGAGTGACTGCAGTTTCCCTGCTCAAGGGTGCAACATTCATAAATAAGATTTTGGATAACAAGAAGCATATCACAGCTCGCCAGAGCAACAAAGCAAGTGCTCACCCACAGGACAGCACCCTAAGGACAGCAGCACAGCACACACATCAGCGGCGGGTCTCATTTAAACAAATCTGAGTGAGAAAGAGGAAATAAATAAGGCCTCAGGCTTCTGTCGCCTTTAATGTATTCAATTAAACCGCTTCCCTCTGGAGATGGGCGACACACACACACACACACATGCACACATACACCCACACACAAATACGCTGGTGTGAAGAGACACGATTGCCTGGAGAAGAATGCTCTGAATACACTCATTCTCAGCCTGCTGATTAGAAATCTCTCTCAACAGGTTTTTTCTTAATTAAACTTCCCAAGAGCTGAGAGCCTCTCGCTTTGACTGGGAAATAAATAAATTAATAAATAAACTTTTTTCAATGAAATTTCACTCCACAAAAGAAGAAAGTTCATGTGGAATCATTTGAAGTTGGTGAAATAACTGAAAGGTATCGAAGAAGCACAGTGTTCATGGTGATGTTCAATATGGAGCAAGGTTCCCATACATCCCTATTCAGTCATCAAACATTTTAGAGAGCTGCAGCTATTCACGTGATAACACGAAGCATAATTATAAATGTGAAAATGACTCTGCCCGAACATGTGTTCTTCAGAGAATTCAAAATGTCATTACACGTAATGTTGTCTTCAACTGAAGGTGGCGGTTTGTCTTCGGAAATTCATGACAAAAGCACGACCCGCGCCCCCGAGTTCGCTTGCTAACCCCTCCCTTCAAAATTCTGTCTGTCGTCGACGGCAGGTATACGGCGTAATGAGCCTCGTTGGTGCAATTATGAAAAATATGTCTGTGAAAGAATTAATTTGGTGTCCCTTTGTACTTGGTGCTAATTTTCCATGCAGTCCCATTGTGTTCCAAAACCCCACTGAATTTGTATCTATTAAAATGAATCTCTTATTACATTGCCTACATCGCCCCTTTGCTCTCTCATTTTTTTCCATAACAAATCAACTTAATCAAGCTCATTAAGTGTCATTATTAGCCATTTATTGTTATCTTTCCCAGTGCTCTACTGACAGGCAATCTCCACCCACTCATGTCCTCGTGGCACTGCGGGCATCACTGGGCCTTGACACACACACACACACACACACACACACACACACACACACACACACACACACACACACACACACACACAC
>JAQLOM010000034.1:14277447-14295896 GCA_030068315.1 Chrysichthys thysi
GTTATTTCAGTGACCATTGTGGGTTTTTCTTTCTTTAACAGAAGGGTACCAACAATTTTGTCCACGTCTGTATATATAAAATATTCACCTGAAATGGACTAGAAATTGAATTCCCATTAGAAAGCACAACAATATTTCTACCAATTTTCCCCAACAGCAGGGAGTTCGGGTCAAAGGTCACGGCCCTAAGGGATCCGCAGGGGGTGAACAGGGAGCCAACTCTGAAACCAGCTGTGGTTTTCACATTCGATTAGAAAATAACTTTTCACTGGCACGAGTGTCGTCCTGACAGCGCGCGCGCGCACACGCACGCACACACACACATACACACAGAAACACACGCGCGCGCGCAAAGCTGAGCAAATGGAAAAGGAGCAGTTTGGACGCTGTGTCTTAACAACGTTACTTCTTCATTACGGCTCTTGTCAGTCTCGTGAGCGCAGGGGCGAGTGAGCAAATGCTAGCATGAGCTGCTGGCTAGTGATAGGAAGGTGTGAGCAGAGAGAGAGAGAGAGAGTGGGAGGCTGTCTGAGTCTGAAACATTTCCCCCCAACTGCGAGTAAATACCGAGCGGGCCGCTTCATCAGGCGCGCGGAGGTTTGCGCTGACAGCGCGCGCATTGTTTTTGCCGCGCGCCGCACGCTGCGAAATTCTATTTTCAGTTTTACTTGCCGCAGTAATTATATGCATTGTTGGCGAGGATAAAGAAAATAAAAGTGCATGAATGTGTCCCCCCGGTCAATTGGATTCTGTCAGTTCGAGCCGAATTGGGTACACACACACACACACACACACCGCGCGCGAGCGCCTTGCCAGCTCGTAATGACGACGCTGTTTGTGTGGAACAATTTCGCTCTAAACAGCTCATCAGCGACCGAGAGAGACTGTCAGCGCGCGCGCCGACTGACACGTCTTCCGTGTCTCCGCCTGTTATTAGCGCGTCTCTTAAGACAAGCTCAATTATCTGACACTGCCCGTAATTTTCCTTCCTTTTGCAGCACAATGTAAAGTTCCTCTCCTTTATTTCCCAAGCCGCTCATTTGGACGGCGAAAAAAAAAACAAGGAGAGAGACAAGAGTGGGTGGAGGAGACAATTTGACGAGAAAAGCTGAAGGGGAGGGGGGAGGGGGTGTTGGGGGAGGGGTGGGGAAGAAGGGGTGGACGGGACACCATGAGTCAAAAACTAATTTGATGCTTACTTTACAAGAATAAATAGTTTCAGCAGATACTTTGTCAGATATATGTGCCAGATATTTGTATGATAACTTGATAGATGTCTGTCAACTAAAACAAAGAGGAACGTGCCGTATCATTGGCCCTGGTGGGTTCAGAAAAATAGAAACGAATGACGAGGTTTAAAAAAAAACAACAAAAAACACAACAACCCTCAAAGACACAAAACTAATGCAAGGCCAAATGCATCGTTTTACTCAGTTCAGTAGTTTTAATGTCGATCTTGGTGGAAACCACCTAATCACTGACACTGGTTATAACATGAATTTCATTAAACAAACAAACAAACTGATAAGTCAGCCTTCAACTTTCTGTATCACTAATCTACTGATCTTCCTGACTTAAAGGCCGACGATTAGATAATGAGGAGAGAGCTTCTTTCAGCAGAGTCTTGACGGTATTTATTTCAGCATGGCGATACCTGCTAATGCTGCTCTGCATGACCAGGAGTTGCCATGAGAACGGGCAGGAAGTGGTAATGATGGCAGTTCTAACGCAGTGTAAGTGCAGTAACGCGTGTCAGGAGCAATCGCCCTGAACACATCACCTCTCCCACGAGAAACCGTGCTAATGCGCCACGGCACACGCGCTAATGTGTTACCTATCGTCTGCCGAACAGCGACCTACTGTCAAAACTGAAATTTCCCTCATTTACAGACAAGACTAATGTGAAAGACAAGGTTACACGGATGGCAGTGTGTCTTTGTGGGAAACATCCCTGACAAAATAGATTCAAGGCACTCTTTCAACGAGCGTGCATATGTGCGAGGAGGGACAATTGCGTGTATGTGACAGGCTTTCAAAAGAAAAGTGTTCCTTCATGTAAAACACCCATTCTTCCAGCCACTTACTCACTGGCCTTTGCGGCAATCTGTGAGCTCGGGTGTAGACTGCAGCAGGGGTCACTCCTGTAAAGAAGCCTAGCCTGTAATCATGGCTAGTCAGAGAAAATAGTGAAACACAACTAAAAAAATAAAAATAAAAAATAAAAAATATGAGGCAGTACGAGAAGTTTCCTCTCCTTTTGTGAAGGACTTTGTGTTTTCTCACCAGGGAGTGCAGTGACCTTGGAAGTCAGATGGATGTACGTGTTAGATGTCTGGAGACAGCCTCTGTTTGACCACTGAGCGCACAGGGTGTCTCATCAACACACATAAGCAGAGCCCAAATGGGATGGAGATTGCGACAGACTTCAGGGCAGTGCACTCTCAGGGAAGAGAAGAGAGAGAACGCATCGGCGGCGTTATGCACAGCACAGAGCCCAGCTGCAGCACTGCCTCTGTGTTTTTCCTGCTGCAGACGGATGGCTGTAATCAGAGAGACAGTCCTACCCAGATTACAGTCTTCAATCAGTCAGCCAGGAAAATGATATGTACATCACCTGTGCTATAGATGGCATGGCGCCCCACTGCATATTACCTGTGTCAGACCTGACAAAGACATGATAGGAGAGATGGTGAGCCGGCAGACACCTGCCATTCGAGAGGGTTGACAGGGTGGGCAACTGTCACCAAGGGGGCCTGCTGTTGCCGTGCCTCGATTTAGTGGCACGTGCCATTTAATGTACATTTTTGCAAAACAGACAATACCACTCTCATCAGGGGTATTACAGGAGTCTGAACTCTCCCAGTAAATGGAAGCTCACAGGATTGCAGTGAGGAAGGGTGGAAGTAATGCAGTGGTTTTATAGGCAAATGTAAACGCAAACATATTATAAAGCTGTAAGTCGACAGGAAAGTGCTTTGACTGGATATCATTTAGAAAAGTGAGCCTCAGGTAGCAGTATATGATCGCACGTGTAACCCAGAAAGCTTCAAACAATTAAAGAGTTCTACATTCAATAAAAAAAGTACATTTTAAAAATATATCGAAATAAATAAATCTAAAGACTCAATGTGGAATTCTTATGCTCATTTTGAACAGAAGCTCGCAAGGAGACACCACCACACGTCTGAAAAAACAAAAAACAAAAACCTAAATATGCCAGTGA
Source organism: Chrysichthys thysi (assembly GCA_030068315.1). Taxonomy (NCBI): domain Eukaryota; kingdom Metazoa; phylum Chordata; class Actinopteri; order Siluriformes; family Claroteidae; genus Chrysichthys; species Chrysichthys thysi. The sequence continues at coordinate 14,280,671 of JAQLOM010000034.1, forward strand.
AATGTCATTTTAAAACTCTTAAACAAACAAAAATGACAACGAATAAAATGATTTAAATTTTTCTCCTTGGAAGAGCAGAGAGATGCAAACCTATAATTTCCCCTGAAACAAGAAAGCACCTAATTAGACCCTGTGAGCATCACACACCTCTCTTTTGGCCAGAGAAAAAAACACATCAAACAATTGCAGCTCAGGGTGTTTTCTATTTTTCTGCTCCCCCTGCTTCAAATTCCACATCTCTCCATCTTGCATCCACTAAGACACCTCAGTTAAATGCAGATGACACATAATGGGTGAAAACTTTTGGACAAAAAAGCAATCCGAAGCAGTGTGTTTGGAGGGAATCATTTGCATAAATATCCCCCTCATCTGGTTCAGGTAGCATGCCACCCTGAAACTAATGCCCTGACCACAATGTCACTATCCTCTTCTATCCAAATCTATTTTCTCACCCTCCAGCATCCCTGGTTCACTATTTTCAAACACACACACACCTCCTTGAGTCCTGCTGGCAGTGTAGAGGAGGTCACTAAATTGTCTCTACTTTGAAAAAATAGGGGGGGAAAAATCACTGACCTGCTGCAAAATTGGCCATATTCAGCAGTGGGGGAATATCAGATTATTGAGTTGGTCCATGCTGAGTTGTCTTTACCCATGGAAAATGATCTGCTTCAGATCGTGTTTGTGTTTGTGTGTGTGTGTTCTGCAGTTGATCAAGGGCAGGAGTGTGCTGTGAATGCATAGCGAGTGGGTAGGAGACATGCCAAGAGCTTTCACTTTCTAAAGACAGATGGAGGAGATGGAGGAGCATGGCTGAGAAACTTTCAGCTCCAGCACCATCAATGTGTCAAACTGACAGTGTAACTTCTAAATCTCAACACTTTGTGAGTGCAAAAAAAAAAAAAAAAAAAAAAAAAAAAAAAAAAAAAAGTTCGAATAACAAAACTGGATGCACTGACGTGCAATGATCATATGATCTGAACAGGATATTTCTATTTACACAGTATTAAGCTTACAATAAATACAAAACTACATTAAACAACAAATTAAGAATATACACTCGTAATCAGTATTGAACTCCACCTAATGCGTAACTGCATTCATTTTGTTAGGATTGTAGCAAATGAAGCTGATTTTCCAGTCACAAAAATGATAAATAAAAGTACAGTTAACAACCTAAAATTAGTTTGCTGAATACGACTTAATGTGATTCATTAAACAACTGAAATTAAACTATATCATGGGCATTCATGACGTTTATTTAATTTATTGTGATCCACACACAAATAAAACACAATTTAAGCAACATTTAATTGCATCCTGTCTAGATACATAACACAGACCTTGAGTGAATAGATTTGAATAGGATGTTAAAATCCAGGCCTGTCAAAGCGCCGCGGCATTTCACAATTGTGAATACTTCTGAAGAGGATCCTGTTCAAATGATGTATAAATACACCAGTGATTCTTTAGACTCAGCAAAGCAGTTGGTTCTTTCAGTCCAATTGAATGCTGGTCATCTTACTAAATTGCAGAGGACTGAAAGAATGATGCCATTAGATTAAACGTGAAATACATGAGGTTTTTAAATTGGGCCAAATACAAAAGAAAATAAAATAACCCCCCCCCCTCGATTCTTCCCATGTGGTTTGTGAAAAAAAAAGCAAAAAAACAAAACAAAAACAGCAAACTGTGTCATAAAACCAGCAGCCGAAAACACCTTTATGCCATTATACCATGATTTCACTGCTCGGCTCGTGGAATCTTGCTAGTTATCTTATTTATATTGCACGTGTATTGAAATGAAAAAAAAAAAAAGAAAAAAGTATGCGACTGTGCAATTACTCTGCAATTCAGCAAGAGTGTGCCAGCGAATGAGGAATATGCAAAAGCCATTTACTGCCACAAACCCCATAACGTCACAAAGAGATGTACAAGTGAGCCATTGGAATTATAGCCCTCCATCCCAAATCACACCTAAAATTGGGGGTGCCGAATCCTTTTTCACTTTTAAATTAAAACCTGCCATTTTCTTCCACTGGCCTGTGCTCAGATCTCTTGAGCAGCTTTCTTCTGTATTATACAAACACCGTACGGCACCAGTGTTAACATCTTAACAAGACTCAAGAAAGGGCTTGTTGCGTCCTAAGGGAAATATTTATATGTGAAAAGTTTGATAGGGCACGCCAACAAGAAAGAAACCTCAGGCCCAAATAATTGGACAGGAACAAACCTCGTCAGTGATATTCCATCAGATTTCGAACAGATCTCACAGTATATTGTGTTGTCAGTAAGCAACACACTACCTGAAAACGTCAACAAATAGACAAAAACGACACGGTTTTACAGCGAGATGTACAGAAACCTATATATATATATATATATATCTCACCTGTTAAAGATGTTTTCTACCACTTCGCCTGACCTACCTCACCTCCTAGCCTTTATCTGGCCAGTCCAGCAGAAACCTCTTCCCTGTACTCCTCCATCCAAACCGGTGCCATTCCACTTTATCAGCATAGCTGTGTGGTCAGGGCGCCACGCAGGGCCAAAATCGATCTCCTCGCACCATGGGCGCTGCCTTTATTGAGGTATACAGCATTCTGCCTCTCATCCTTCTATCAGAAAAGGAAAAAAGCAAGCACTGTATAACACACAAGGTAAAAAGAACTCACGACACAAAACTCACCTATCTGAGCGTGGATGTAAGAGCGTTATCAGTCAGAATGCAGGTGAAGGCCACGTGAGCTGGTGTATATTCAGCAGTAGATTCTTGACTCCACAGTAGAGAGAGTGTAGTTTGCAGAAACTCTCGAAGAGTTTGCAGTAATGGTTGTGCTCATGGAGTGGAAAGGTAAGGCTATGATTCATGAACCCTGAATCACCCTTTTCTTCATCTCTGCCCCTCGCTGCTACCCCCCCCCCCTTTCCCGGCAGGCCTGCACAGCGCTATTACAATATTCAGATTACCGTGCACTGGAAATTAATTGGACTAATTAACATACAAGTAAATGATGATACCGTTAACACATTTCATTAACTCAAACTGTCATTCCATGTTCGTTGTGCACTCCATATTGCATTACAATGAATTGAATTCATTAAATTATGCAAATGAAAGGTGGCAGGGAATGGACGTGTCCTTTTCTCAATGTTCATAGACCTGCTTTTCTCGGGATCTCATCTATGGCAAATTGACTTTAATACAGGAACATGTGCTTTTCACTTTGGTGTGACAGATAAAAGATTTTAGTAGACATATTTTCAATCAAACAAACCTTCACACCAGGAGAAAGATAGCATGGACCAATTGTGCTGCTTTGTTCATTCTGGAGTGCTTGATTTCATTTTTTTTTTCTTGTGGAAAAGCAGAGTATACAGAACGCACCACCCACTGAGACACAATACAAGTGATGCAGAAACTCAGCATAATTTGAAATATGAACAGATGCAAAATGAAAACTTTATCAAGAACGAAGACACAGATATTGAGCCCTTGAGATAAAAAAAAAACTGTTCAAGTATTTCCAGGGAAATCATCTATATTAATAGATTAATTATTCATTAAAATAACTCATCAAGAGAGTCAAGTACATTGTTAAATTTGGTCATGATTAAATATAATGTAGAAAGCAATGCATGGAAAATCTTCAATCAGAATGTAGTTTTATCACAGGATTAATCACCTTCTTCAATGCATTCTAACCGTAGCCATTTCCTAACAATGCTCTTCATCGCATCGATAATATTCCCACCTTTGATAAAAGAGGGTTTAGACCATCAACTCACTGGAGAGAAACAATGTGGTCGAAAGGTCAACTGGCCTCCTCCACTGCAGCTGTGGATGTAGTGACATCTGCTGGACTACACCCAGGGGTTTCTCTCTCTCTCTCACACACACACAGACACACACACTATAGAGTCAGTGTAGCATTATTCAGCACAATTCAGCACACTGCAAGGTAAAAAAAAAAAAAAAGAAAAAAAAAACTACATGGAAAGTCTTGGCTCTCTACACAAGATCCTACGGCGTGTGTGTGGGAGACGATGAGTATTTAATTTCATGCTAAGTAATAAAAGCTGTTTAATAAAATGACATTATGTAAACTATAACTTCAGATAAAAGAGAAAATAGGAGATCTGACAACCGGAGACTTCTTTTTAGTCATTTTAGTGTGAAATAAAAAGCTGCCCTCAAAAGTGGGCATTGTACAATAGTTTGAAGCTTTTTCAGAAAAAAAAGACCAAATAACAATACAAGAGACGTTACAATGCTATTTATAGTGAACAAAATTATATTTGACCTCACAAACTAGGGCAGCATATTAAAAATGCAAATAGTAGGAAGGAAATAGAAAATAATAATAATCATTCGGAAAACAAAATAGTGTTTCATCAATTACACTCAACTAATGACGTTATCCGTTTCAGCAAGGTTGGGTAGTTTACCATGGATCATCATTAGCATGTTTAAATTTCTTGCCCTTAATAGCTGAAACTCCTAAAACAGACTGGCAACTGAACTCATAATTCATGTCTGGATTATACGGAATAATCCATCATATGAAAGTGCAAAACAATCCTGGAGATAAACAGGGAAATATTCCTACACCATTGCTTGAAGAACAAACTGCATACTGAGGGCAAGAAATATGTCCTTCAGCAACCTGTGAAATATATAAAAGAGTTACGCTCTCTTCATAAAAAAGTTATCAAACTGTGAATATATACCAGTAATAAACATGTGTATTTGCACATGAAAATGGACCCCCCCCCCCACTGCACAGGATCTCAAATCAGGAGTACCCCAGCCTCCTCCGAACATGGCTATGGCAGATCAGAACAAAGTCAAATCAAAGAACTGCAGAACCCATCAGAACTCCATACAGGTTGAAATTCTGAACCGGCTGGCCTAAAAAATAACTGGACCTTTTCGCTTTGTTGTTACATGGTGGTTCAAAGATTCGGTCCTTGTCTCTTGAGCAGTTTAAAAGTGATTTGATTGAATTTGGTCCAAACAGCTTTAATGAAGGCGGCACAGCACCCCTGTAATCGAGTACTCCTTATTCCTAACGGGTCACCATGTGGTATAGGTCTATACACATACAACCCAGAGATAAAACTCCAGGCAAATCCAGACAAATCACATCCTCTTCATGGGTCACAGACATGTAACCCAATTCTAGACCACCAATCTGCCCATTACATAGCAAAAGATTCGTATAATGATTCAGTTTAGATAATTCAGTCTTAGAAAAAAAAAAAAATGACATATTGGAATTATTATACATATTTAAAAAAAAAAAAAAAAAAAGCTCATTTAAGAGATGCAGACACCACAAAACCAGTTTACTATGCAAAGCCTTATATAAATATAGTCTTGCTGAAAAAGACTTAACAAATGCATAACATCTGATCAACTGTAAGAGGTTGAAGAAGAAGAGGAAGAAGGAAAAAAAGGCTTTTTAATTACACTGATTGTTTTTCGTTTTTATCATTTTCTTCACAACGCTTCAGTTTAAAGAGAAAGAGCTTCGCAGAACCTTGATTGGACTAAATAAAATAAAAAGGACCACAGTGGAAAAAAAAAGAGAAAGAAAAAAAGATATATGCATGTTTTCAGAGAAAAGCATCAGAAACGTGTACATTAAAGACACATTTGGACATGAACTTCATAACGCCCAGCACCAGAGTGGCACACTTCATTCTAATGTTCTACCCTGAACATCCTCCCTTACAGTGCAGCCAACTAACGCCATTACGCACCCTAAACTAGCCACAACATTAGATTAACATCACTCCCACTGACCCGAACTAGCTTCCTTTATAAAGGTTACTCCCATTCAAACAAATACATACAGTTGCTTTAAAGCTCGTCAGCAACTCTACCTTTGTACACAACATGAGTATGATACAAAATAAGGCATTTCAGTGTTTTTTTTTTATATGGAAACCCCTTTTCACTATTTTCTTCTGTTCTGTTCTTGCCATAAAAAAAAATGCAGACAAACATAAATCGATATTCTATATTTGTAAAATATATTTTTATATATGTGCATTTACGTAAATGGATATATTTACGTAAATGAGAATAATCTGTGAGGGTATAAAAAGCGGGATAAATTTGAGGGAGAGGAGTCTCGTGATCAAACTGATATCCAGGAGGAAGAGATAGGAGGAGAGAATAATGACACTATGCCCAAAGCAAGGTAACCTTGGCAGTCTGATTAAAAAAAAAAAAAAAAGTTCTCTTGAATCCTGAAGCTGTTTCTTTCCTGACAATTGAGAAAGTCCTCTGTGTTGTTCAGCTCCGGTGCGTTCGTGTCACTCTGAAGCTTCACTGGCTGCGACAGTGACTAGCTGTAGCGGGATCTCTGCTGTAGTGAGCAGCTCCTGCGAGTTGGATGTGTTAACAGTAGCGTTAACAGTAGCGAGGCCCTGCACGGCACCTGGCTGGATGTTGGTGAGGATGAGCGTGGTCGCTCCTGAGGTGATGATGCTGTCGGAGGAGGCGGAGGTCTCCACACTCGCCACCACGGCGCCACCGGTGCCCTTCTTCTGATGCGTCTTTATGTGCTTGGCCAGGTGGTCGCTTCGCATGAAGCGCTTTGAGCACTCGGGACACACAAACTTCTTCTCACCTGCCACAGAAACAAAGGGGATACTTTACACAAATAACGCAAAACAGCTACCAATATATAAACTGGGGGAAAAAACCTGAATGGGAGCTGGCATGCTCTAGTTTTACTACTTCATGTTCAGGTGGTGGTTAAGAGAATTTGTCTATGCCAGCAGCTCTCAAAAGAGGATCTGGAGATCCCCAGGGGCCTGTGAAGCACAGCCAGAAGGTGCATGACTTTAAAGTAGTTACAGTGGTGAAAATCACAACCCACCATTAGAAAAAGGAGTACACTTATTACTGAGCTCTTACGGGTATTAATTGTATGAGTGCTCCCTTGATTTAAGAGAGTTTACTCCAAACCTCAATAACTTCAAAGGGTGAAAAAAAAAACTATAAAAGTGTCACCTTGGACCTAATCCAATCTGTTGGTTGGTTGGTTGAAGTACAGGAATAGGAAGCTCTGTGGCTTGAATAAATGATCAAAATCATTATTGTATACATTGAAATTATAACCCTTTATAAACACAGCTATGGGGTAAAGTAGAAGATTTATGTTTCACAGCTTGTCACTTAATGAAATCCTTCAAAATGACAGTAGGATTAATGTTAAATGTAATTTCTGGGAAAACTTTACATTTAAGCTTATTTGTTTTGCAAAAACTTTTATCTAAAGTGATCAGTAGCTGATTCACTAAGCTGTTACATGAAGCTTACTTGGGGCACATTGGTGAAGTCGATAAGTTAAGTTGATAATGTTATTAGACAGTGCCACAGAACAACTACCATATCCATCTGTGCTAGACTGCACAGCAAGCTATGCCTATACGACAAACAAGCCCTCACAGCGGTTCACAATTTTTCCAAGCTGCAAAAAGAACGTAAGGTAGAAAAAAAAGACAACAGGACACGACATGGGTACCTGTATGTGTTCTCCGATGTCGCTGCAGCTCATCGCTGCGTGTGAATCTCTTGCCGCAGAACATCCAGTTGCAGACGAAAGGCCTCTCTCCTGAGTGCCAGCGTAGGTGAGCTCGCAGGTGAGACGTCTTCCCGTACACCTTCCCACAGCCTGCTATATGACATATGTGCTGCTTCTTCTTCCCCATGTTGGTGCCCCTACAGCACAAAGCAGGCACACAGCGTTATAAAGAAAGAAGTGCTGTATACACATTATTCACGGACATTTCCTCAGTATCCATGGGAAGTGTTAGTGTGATTAACATAAGATGATCAGGTTGGTCTCAGGTTTCTCGAGTTGACACAGAACAAAGGGAAAGCTAAAATGTCACAGTCAGGGACTTAATAAACTGAGAACGCCGACTGGTGAACTCACTCGCCGAGCTCACTGACAATATTAAAAAATTGAACAAGATGCGATCTGAATGCCAGACTAAACAGCTACAGTTTTAATTAAACTGACTTTAAATTGCTTGTTTCTTTTTTAATTGCTGTAACCAGTGGGTTATCAACAATCAACTGATACATGCTATCAAAATAAACGGACACATCCATGGCTGAGGTTTTAATCGCTTATTCACTCTTAAAGGCAAATCTAGTGCGGCGGTAATTGCATGTTTTTGAGAAACAAACCATTACAATATGCAAAACCAAAAGTGTGGTGCATTTCACTGGGATACAGAGGTTTATCACACACTCAAAGACCTGTCAAAGAACATGCAGCGAGGGTGTAGCTGGTGTAGGAGAATATAGGGCTAATTGTAATTGAGCGTCTCAAAAGCGCACAAGTCCTATAATAGACTGCAAAATGGAAGTGGAAGGGGACTGGGATTTGGCATGAGAGATTGATTTGATGGTCAGAACTCTTAACATGTATAACACCAGGCATGAAATGTCACAGTTTGGCTTTACATAATGCACCCTCTATTGCATCAACAGTGCTTTAGCCATGTGTAAAGATAATGGGATTAACATGGTTTGGAAATGTGGAAATGTTTTACCTTCCTCCTCCCTCTTTGCAGTTGGGGCAGGTGCAGGCGACCCTGCGCAGCCGTTTGCCCTCCTGGCCCAGACCCTCCATCTCGTCTTCTACTAAGCGCACACGTAGGTGAGACAGGTCATTAGTATTCAGAGTGGAGTCACCAGCAAGAGACCACTCTTCTGAGTCTGGCTCCTCCTTTATCCGAATATCTAATCAGAGAAAGAAAAATCTTTTTCTGCCACTATGTAACTAGTAATTCCAAGAATCGTCAAATTGGGTCAACTTCAGTTGTCCTGATTTGATTCCATCATTAACTAACGGAATACACACACACACACACACACACACACACACACACACACACACACACACACACCAACATATATAATATATATAATAAAATTGACTTTTGTATAAATACCTTGTCAATAGTTAAGCCAACCACAAAAGACTATTCCTTTGCATAAGCTCACAGGGCTGTCAGTCCTGTTATAAACATCTTAAACAATTTTAGACATGTCTGCTGTATAAAGACATCCTGATATTTATGGTGCAGCAACAGCATTACCTCCAGGGCTGTCTGTGTCATCAGTCTGGAGCTGGAGCCCAGCATGATCCACCGAATTAACCGTGACTGTCTGCAGGTTGGGAATCTGCCCAGAGCTGATGCTAACTGGAGTGGTACTCAGGGTACCTCCCTGCCCAATAGAGAGGGTCTGCACTGGGGCTAACGTGATCTGTTGGGCTGGGGCTGTCTGGAGCTGCAGGTTCTGGAGGTTCTGAATACCCTGAACCTGTAAAAACAGAGTGATGGGACAATAAAGTTAACTTTTAAGTAACAACGTTATTTTCAGCACCAAAATATCAGAATACCAAATAGCACCCCCTCCCAGATTAAACCAGAATAAACTTAACAAAAATAAAGAAAGCCGACAAATAATTTGGCATAATACATACTACAGACACAGCTGTTTTTAAGATCTTACTGGGTATCTATGCATCCACTCTCCTTGGAAAAATCACTGTAGTGTATTTGTGTACAACCAAAAATACAGTGGTGTCTCGTAATTTAATTTTTTTTGGTAATGTAAACTCCAAATTTTTTCTGAGTAAATCTAATGAGAGAACTGCTCTTAGCTCTAAAAAGTTTGTAACAATAAAAAACAGCTTACTTGATACATGTTTGGCATGTTTGTTCTTGAAAAAGTAGGCTGACCTGTTTTAAATATCTTTAGGGGACATGCCAACCAAAATAACCTCTCAACGATTTCACATTTTCTTTTCACAGTACACTATCACACACCCACGCCAAGTTCCTACCTGGAAGGTCTGCCACTGTATCTGGCCTGACGGTGTGACTGTCTGCGCCTGAATGAGGAAAGTCCCTGGGTTGATGAGCTGGACGTTCTGGAGAGGCTGCTGCCCCTGGGTGGCTATCTGTTGCTGGCCCAGCTGCCCGTCGCTGCTCTGGAGCGGCACCTGCTGCAACTGGATCACCTGCTGGCCTGTGGACGTTTGCACCTGGCTCTGAGCAAGGAATCCTTCAGTCTGCTCAGGCGCGCCCTGCGTCAGCACACCTGTGCCATCGATTGTGCTGGCGGGCAACTGCGAGGACGAAGACGACGACGAGGAAGATGTAGTAGGCACAAACATCTCTGCGGCTGCATTAGTGTTGTTGACCACTAGTGTTTGCTGTGATAGTTGTTCTCCTGTTTTCTCGGAACCTTCTGTGTTTTCCACCGTCTGATTGGTCATGATTAGCTGTCCATCAGCAGTCAGCCCTGTGGCTATCGTCTGTGCCCCGGAAAGCCCTAGTGAGTCCAGATCTACACTGTTAATGGGCACAAAGGTAATATTCCCAGGCAAACCCACAGGCACGTTAGCAACCACCTGCCCCTGACTGTTAAAAGCTGAGCTTCCCAGAGTGACCCCCTGGATCTGCTGCACTTGGCCAGTCTGGGCCATGAGGTTCGGGCTGTTGCTGAGAATTCCAGCCGAGGCAGTGCCGGCTACACTGATGGCCTGAGAGCCATCAGGGAGAATCTGGATCTGCCCTGAGGCATCCTGAGCCAGCGAGGCACCCTCTACCGTAGAAGCAGAGAATCCCAGCTGCCCATCAGCTGTCTGGATCTGAGGGATAACCTGGTACTGGATGTTAGGCACTGTGTTGGCGGAGGAGTCTGTCCCTGATGTTAACAGAATGGGCTGACTCTGGAGGCCCTGAAGGCCCTGAATGGGAAGAACATATTGCCCATTGGAGGTGACTATGCTCCCACTGGGCAGCTGCACAATGTTTGAGTCATCCTTGACTCCATCCCATCTTTCTGATGGGCTTGTTAGCTGCACGGCTCCTGAATCTGCAGCCTGAGAAAAAGAAGAGTAATATGTTACCTGAGAGACTCAGTGCTGAAAACATAGACCTGACAATGTCATTCAACTTCGCAAGATAATTGCCAAATTCAATCTTTAGAGAGACCATGTAGAGATTCTTTAGAGAATGGAATGGATCGGTGTGACAAAAACAATACCAGAATAGCACATAACCCTACATTCACGCTAGCAAGTGCCAAGCTGTAGTTTATCTCTTACGGGCATCTGGTGACTACCCCTGTTATCACTCGGGCACGTGCACTGATCAGTGGAATTAATTAATTAATTTTTGGCTTCCAACGAGCAAAAGTAGTGGTGCTACAAAGTGCCTAAAGCCAACATATGAAATAATACACTAATCAACGTGGAAACCTTTAACTGGATTTGCGTGTTACATTCTGAGCTGTGTGGTGGTAGCTAGGCTGGCAGATTAGCAAAGCAAGCTATCTATTCCAGCTTCAGAAAGTCATTAGAGGAAGCAACCATCTCTTCTTCCTTCCATTCCAAGCTTTATTTATTTGTCATTATGTCTGTACACATGTGTAATTAGAGGTCACATAAGACCAATAAGATGAAACTGGGATTACAAGTCAAACACTAAATGGGAACAAAGTCCAGGTAGGGACTAAAGTTGACTGGGTAACTGAGGAAACGTCGGACCTCACACGCCAAGGGATTATACGAGTGTGAACCTGCCACTTTCGCCTTGTTAGACCTCATCTGCATGGACTAACATCTCTCTCTAATGCTGAAATCACGGCTTTGGGTCACACACGTACACAGAAAATGATCCGCCATCTGCGTCCTAAGTGTCCCGCCCCAGGCTGCCACTAGTACAGTCCTCATGGCGTCTAGTCCAAGTTTTTGTTTTGGGTGGAAATGTTCTGCAGTGTCTAGGATTATTTAAATAACCAATACGTGCATTTCAATCATTTTCACGCTAATAAACATGGTGGTTTTTTTGGGTTCACACGGTGGTTTTGTGATAATCGACCCATTACAGAGAGACTTCAGTTCGGCTGTTTACAAAAACCCGGAGGAGAATGGGCTCCAGGCAGACAAGGCACGCGTTCAGCATGTTACCGTACAAAATCCAGGGTCCACTTAGGTCAGACCGTACATGTATGCCTTTCCCCCAGTCGGACGGAGTTACACACGGGGTTAGCGGGCAGGATGAGGGGTCGGGAGGCGGTGTGTGAGGGACTTACCCCGGCAGCGGTAGCCCTGTTCTCCCCCCGGGAGGAGGGCGAGCCGAGCTCGCTGCAGGTGGCCGCCAGCAGAGCGAGCGGCGACGGCGGACTGGCCTACCCACAATGGGCGGGTTCAAACAGGAGAAAAGGGGGTGGCCGTTAGTCCGGAGCCACACAGGAAGTACCACTTTTTTTTAAACAACAAATTTAAAAACGTGTGAACTTCACAAAAGCACCATGCGTCCAGCTACGGCAACAAAAAGCCCTACAGAGGAAGCAGAGAGACGAAACGGAAAAGAGTACCTGATCTCCCCTGCTACCATCTTGCTGCAGAAACTCGCTTTGACTGCTGTCCACGTCTAAGGCAGCCATTTCCTCTTGTGTCCCCGGCTGTTTGGGCGCTGTACACAGGCACGGTGCACGGACACGAAGCAAAACAGCTCGGTCGGACGTACTGGAAGCTCAACTCTCCGACCGCGACGACGAGTACTTCAGCAAACCGAGCGGCTATCTGCACACAAGGCGGAAGATTCACAAGTGGCTAAGCTAGCTGGCTAGTGTTCCCAGTTAGCACAACTGCAAAGAGATTAGCAAACCAAACCTACACACTTAGCCAGCATTAGCATTAGCTTAGCTAAGACAGGGCTGCGGAATGCGTCTAATGGAAATGTATGGAGTCTTACATACCAGTCATTACTTCAATTACTTTAATAGAAAAAAATCTCGATTTAATTACACGCCAAGCATGATTATATTATTCGGAGGCGGGCTGCGATCGCTGAATCGAGTCTATTTTTTTCTATTTTGATTGACGGTGCGGGAAACACAAAAGGTGGAGCTTCCGATGTTGACTGTGAAAATTTGCGTCACGAACAGGATGTCCCGCCGTTCTTCTCTCCCGCGATTGGCTGCCTGGCCTCAGACTTTAGGTTCCGATTGGTCTAAAGACTCATCGATCAGTTTGAAACACGCAACTTCCTGTTCCTAGTCTCGTGGATAGAAAACGTTGCAAACGTTAACTGATGTCGAAGTGAAGTTACTGTTTATATTTTGATGTTGTGTAGTGTCTCGTTTAGGATTTGGATTAGGTAAATGACGTGTAGGCTCACAAAAGCTTTTTGATATTTAGATACGTATTAATTCCCTGGGTCTGTATTATGTAATATGATTAAATTCCTAGCAAGCTAACGTTGATTAGCCCAGCTTTTTGTTTGGTCATGGTGTTGAAGCCGGCCAGGAAACGGACATGTGAACTTTAAATTCAGTGCGACATGATTCGCATTTGTGCTTATTTTCGAGACAGTACAAGAAGTTATTTTTGTATTACCTGTGGAAATCACAAAAATGTAAAAATAAAAGTTTTTATGAAAATGATGAGCAAATGTTGAGAAATTGTTTTGATGTTGCAGGTTGTCTAGTTTCTTCACAGATTTTTTTCTTCTTCTCTCTGTATCTTGAACCTACAGCACACTTGTGGAAGGAATAAAACAGCAGGGCATGCTATAACAGGACAATACTCAACAACCGGGTGGAGTGATAGTTTGCATTACTAATACTAGTGTTTCATTCCTCTTGTTCCTCAGAAATTGGTCAGAGATTACAATGTTTGTCAATTAAATAAGTTTTTTTCCCCCACCCATTTATGCTTATGTGTAATGTCCACTAAACAACTTACAGTTTCACTTGTGCTATAGCAGCTATAAACAATCCTTTTATGAACTTACTTTCCCCCCCCTATCTCCCTCTGTCTTGAAGTTGATAAGACAAAAATGCTACTTGTCCTGTTCCTGGGAAACTGCAAAGCCTGCTGTTCAGACTTTCTGAAAAAATTAAGTTACAACTTTTCCCCTGAATGTTATGAAGTCTGAAATTGGAGACTCCTTCTTTAAATGCGAAATAAATGTCACCAAAAACCCTCTACCAAGTACATGTTTTCTAATCTGTTTATGCAAGTTCCTGTGAGAATTTTTAATATAGGAATCATAACTATAAAAAAAAAGACATTTAATATAACTTGCAACTGAAACTACTGTCACAGCTTTGCTATTACCAAAAAAATGTATCAGTCAGATAAAACACTGATATAAAGTGGTTACTTGTGTTGTGTTAACATGCATCATCATGTCTGTGCTCCTCAAACTATGTCATCATGGGATGGTTGTGTATTTATTTGGTATTTTACTGGGCAGTGTACAACTACTCTTTGTACTCATGAGTACAAACAATTTTAAACATTTTATTGATATTTTCTTTAAATAATTTTAAGTACGAAAGTGCTAATTACATGATAAGCAAGCTTGTTCTGTTGTGCTATAAGAATATAATATAGTTTCTTTCTCACCCCTTCTACAAATTCAAATAAATTGAATGTTTGTGTTTGGTTTTATTTGGGTTACTGGAATTTGGAGGAAAACGTGCACATGGCATCAGGCTATGTGAGAGAAAGGGAGATCATCAGATATTAATGATAAACATTGATTTTTGAGACCAAAAGTACAAACAGGAGTAAGCTAAATGTTTTATGGACAAATGAAACAACCATAAGAATATATTAAAGGTCCACTATGTAGGATTCAACCACCTGTCCCCCCTTTACTCTTCCCTTTCCAAGTGCGCATCAGAACGTACGGTGTCCATCAGGTACCCATAGCATAGTTCCAACTACTTATATTCACACTCCCTTGTTTATTCCATGCTAAATAATAAGCATGATCCTCCATTTTTCAAAATTTGAGTTCTTAAATGTGTGAGCCAGCCAGACAAACACTGATTCCCCTTATTTCTTCTTGCTTCAGGATACATGGTGGCGATTGTAAAACCGCTCACCAGAGGTCTGACTGTTCTGGGCTACTGTAGCTACTACGTAGATATAAAGGGCTCATTCTAAGCTCATGAAAACACAAGGATTTGTTGTTGCAAGTAATTATGCACTAAAGAAAGCATACAGCATTTATGAATTCCGTAAGTATATTATGGTATATATTATAATATATACTTAATTTCTGCTAATAGTGACCCTCAAAATCCTACATAGTGGACCTTTAACCCTCTCAAGGCAGGCGTTGCTGATTTGCAACAGTCAAAATATCAGATTTTTCCTGTTAC
>JAQLOM010000034.1:14369379-14381912 GCA_030068315.1 Chrysichthys thysi
TTTCTGGAGGGCCTCGCGACCCTATTTTTGGGTCGCGACCCATACTTTAAGAACCCCTGATCTAGATAACCACATTATTCATTAATTTTCCACGTGGATTAATTCTGTCAACATCTGATCCATTTGGTCTGTCCTTTTTTTTGTTTGTTTGTTTTTTTAAGATTGGCTCTGGAGAGAGCCGACAGTGCGGAGAAGGCTCTGAATGTCATAGTGGAGCTTCTGGAGAAATACGGGCAGGGTGGCAACTGCATGGAGGATGAATGCACTTATACCTACCATAACAGCTTCATCATATGTGACCGTACTGAGGCCTGGGTGCTGGAGACGTCTGGGAAATACTGGGCTGCAGAGAGAGTGGAGAGTAAATAAGAACAGAATTCATGCTTGTCTTCTTCCACAGTCAGCCCTTTACATTTACAGCAGAGTTTATAGATTGCACAAAATGACCAGATTAGCTGGCTTTCCCAAAATACACAATTTAAAATGCAGTTTTCTATGGTCTAACACACCTGACTGAGCTCACAAATCAGAACATAGTCAACCAATGTGTTCAAACAGGTGTATATTGCAAGTCTACTCAAAGGCCAAGGTTGTTGTAGGCGCTCATTCTATATTTTCACCTATCTATCTATCTATCTATCTATCTATCTATCTATCTATCTATCTATCTATCTATCTATCTATCTATCTATCTATCAACACGACAAGGTTCTCAACAGGTATATTAGATGGCCAAAGGTTTGTGGACACCCAAATGTAGCACTGGTCCTTTTCCAAACTGTTGCCAGAATGTTGGAAGCACACAATTGTATAGGATGTCCTTGTACTCTCTAGCATTACAGTTCTCCTTCACTAGAACTAAGGAATCCAACATGTCCCAAAATGTGGCCTGCACAGAGCCTTGACCTCAACCCCACTGAACACTTTTGGGATGATCTGTTACACATCCTGCACCCCAGGTCTTCCAGGCCACGTCAGTGCCTGGTTATACTAACGCTCTTGCAGCTGAATGAGCGCAAATCCTCACAGCCACGCCTCAGAATCTAGTGTAAAGCCTTCCCAGAGGAGCAGAGGTTATTATAACCGTAAAGGGGGATTATATCTGGAAAGGGACACTCAACAACACGTATGTGTGTGATGGTCAGGTGTCCACAAACTTTTGGCCATAGCATATGAATATTATCTCAGGCGAATTCTAAACATCCTCTCTCTTTTGTTCCTATACAGATGGGTATCGTAACATTTCCAATCAGTACTCCATCACCATGAAAATTGACAAGGAGCACCCGAGGTTGCGGGAGTACGCGCGGGAGCAAGGCTGGTGGGACGGCAAGGTGGCATTCAATTTTGCAGAGGTTTACTCCTTTCTGACTACAGCACGTATGGAGGCCGCTGGGGGGCGCTACTGTGAGGGACGCAGGCTGCTGGAGAAAAGTGAAGGTGTTTGAAGGTTTAAATAAGAAATAAAACACCATGGGGCATGCTGTTATCAGAAAATAATTAATAATGGAGTTGTGTGATATTCAAGAGATTTATTCCTTTTATACTACAGTAAACTGTCATTGCTGACAGTTTTGACTTATTAATAAAGGACATGTTGTTTTTGAATGTTTGAACAAGCACATTCCTATAAACCAGTGATTTGTCCTACAGCAGGGACTATTTTCAGAGTTACTGTTTTAAAAGACACTTTTTGGGCCACATTTACTGTGTAAATTATTAGAACACCTGATTATATAAATAATAAATTAATTCCCAAGATCTGGATGCAAGTCTCAGCATTAAAGACCCATTCAATGCAGAAAACCACAACTTACTTGGTTTTATGTTTCATGATTTTCAGAACGTAGTCAAAAGAAAGAATACTGTATTTGTATCTCATTAAGCGTCTACATAATAGAAATGTTGTCGCACTTACAGGTCACATCACAGCTGAGACCATGATGGATATACTGAGAGATAAGGAGAGTGGCATTAATATGGAAGGCATGTTCATGACAACAGGAAGCATGGTATCTGTGCTCCCTAAGGACCAGTCATTGCCTGGAGTTCACTACTTCACTGCAACCCCTGACCCAGAAAGGTAGCTTTATTCTACTACCATTGTCTTAATCCTCAGGCTCAAAACACTGTGCTTTTGGGTCGTCAGTGCTTCCATGTGTCCGTTTGTCCATCCGAGATTCTTGTACTACGTTTAGGACTGTAGTCAAATGTCTGAAATAGTTTTTCTTCTATAACTTCCTTCCTGTTTGAAATAATATTTGAGCATATATGAGGCATACAAATTAGTAACAAGGGCTAGACATGGTGGCAGAGGCTTCCCCATGAATGCGGATGGCGTTGGCTTTTACGTGTTTAACAAGGCATTTATACTAAGTGGCTTACAAGGGAGACAGAACACTATGAAAACGTCTCACTTAATGTACAATCATAAATACGCAACAAGAATGTTCCTAATGATTTAAATGCACTAGAATTACTCTAGTTGTTTAATCTTTTAATGTGGGAAACATTTTATTACTTCATTTCAGAAGAGCACGACCAGTATATACTAACGTAATATACTAACATGACTTTTCTAAACTAATCCAATTTTGTTTTTCTGTTCAGGTCTGTTTTCAAGCCGTTTATCTTTGTAACTGACCTAAAGCCATTGAATCAAACGTGTTCTCCATGTTTTGGAGAGGACGATCCAGTGAAGAAGAAACCTCGCTTTCAGAATAAGCCCAACCGCAAACACCCCCTATTCATAAAACATGAGGTGGCGGCTGCCATAATAGACAGCACTAGGGTAAGTTGTTAAAAAAAATCCTTTTACACTAACTGTTATAAACACCCGCGATAAATATGCACTCCATAGTGGAATAAAAATCAGTCATTGATTTTATGTTATAATGTTCCTTTGAAGGTTTTTTGGAAAAATTATTATATATATAGAATCAGTATAGAAAACTGATGTTATAGAATTGAATAAAAACCTGTGAAACAAATGTTTAAATAGTTGACTAATGTAAAGTAAAAAGCCTGTACATTAGACAATTTTTGGGAGCATAATATTGCTCCATTTAAACCTTTTTTTTCTTTTCTTTTCTTTTCTTTTTTAATTAGGAGAAAGGTCAGAGGATTATGCAGAAAATGCAAGAGCTGGAGAACCAAAAAATGGCAGAAATGGAGAACTACTTAACCACGGGTGTGGAGGACTCGACTCTGCTGGTTCAGCTCTTCTCAGATACAGTGCAGGAAGAGCTGCAGGTTTACAGCAAAGCCTGAAACAGTCTGGGAGACTTTTAGATCTTACTATTTAAATTAAAACGATTAACTGATGATGAACGGAAACAAAAAGTAGGAAATGTACTTAATTACTCAGAACTCATTATATACACATCAATTGCACTTAATTCAATATACAGTTGATCCTCGCATTAATGGACTAATTGGGGGGAGAGGTTGTCCGTTGACTTGAATAGTATGATGATATGATTTTTTTTTTATTTTTTATTTGGGGGGGTTTAGTGGAAATACAAGGAAAAACACCACTAAGGTCAATAAAAGTGCTACCCAAGAACTGTACACATGACAAGCAGCATAACGACCAACATAAATAGGTAGGTACATTAAATACTAATGTAAATAAATATGTAAATACAGTTGTAAATGTCATTTCCCCTCTGTGTTTTCACACCATACTCCTCAGAAACAGGAGACAGAAACACCGGACTTAATGAGCTCTAATTTCTGGCCAATACTAAGATTGACATGCTTTCTTTTACTACTAGACTTATCTTTGGGTGGCATAATGATGGCACTGGGCAGAAAATCAGTGAAAACACCAAATAATCACCGAAAAAAACAGTATAGCTTCACAACAACCACAGCTCAACCGACGCTTGTAAGCAACTAGTAGCACGCATGCCAAGGCCACCTAGCGGACAATTGCTGAACTACTGGACTCAGTTCGCAACGCCCGGGATTTTTAAACTTTCATACCAGACATTCTGGCTAATGGATTATATATTTAGACCAACGGATTTTGTCCGTTGCATCTGATATCCGTTAATGCGGTGTCCGCAGATGAGAGGATCGACTGTATAGCCATTCCTGTGTGTGAAATTCTCTGGTAATACACATAGCATAGCATGATGACACGAGTGTTATACACTGGTGTGAAAATCTCAAAAAGTGATATTTCATCAACATGAACAGACTATCAACAACTAATAAATGCAAGTTTTAAAATACAGTAGAAAGATTTTTGGTAGTTGATCCATCACACAAATTTTGACATGACTAATTTGCTTTATAGCTCAAAGACAAGGTTTAATTGGTGGTTACACTTTTTACCCCACTATAATAATTTATACAAAAAAGTGCACTTTGAAAAAATTGTTTATTTGATATGAAATATTAGGGATGTGAGATGTAAACATGAAACCAACTGTACTGCTAATGAAGTACTAAAAATCCCTTTTGCAGAAAAGCAGGGTTCTTCCAGGCAGAGTTGCTGGGGTTACATAGTGTTAATATTAGACAACTGACATGCTGACAAAATCCTTGCAACTGATGTTTAGGTTTGTTCATTCAAGAGGGTTAATTTAAATGATACACAAAAAAAATTGACCAGACCATCATTGATCATTAAAATGTTAATAGTATATGTACTTGTATGGCACACTCATACAATATGTTCCATATATCAGAGTAATGTTGTTGAATGTGTTTCAAACTCTGAATAAAGAAATAAATGACAACATATGGCAGCATAATTGAAATCATAACCCTTGAAAAGTCAGAAATAATAATGAATATTCTAAATAAATAAAAACAAACTTTAAGCCCTGAGTTTCTGTAAAGGTTTTATGGATTGATCTTTCTGGAAGACCTCGAAATACTTCAAGTGTACACATACACTCACCATCTATCTGTACACTTGTATATCAAGCACTTATCCAATCAGCCAAACATGTGGCAGCAGAACGATACATAAAATCATGCAGATACAGGTCAAGAGCTTCAGTTAATGTTCATATCAATCAAAAGAACGAAGAGGAAGTGTGAGTTCTGTGACTTTGATTGCGGCATGGTTGTTGGTACCAGATGGACTAGCTTGAGTGTTTCAGAAACTGCTTATCTCCTGGGATTTTCACACATCTCTAGAGTTTATACAGAATAGTGCAGAGAACAAAAAAAAAACAAATGACTGAGCAACAGTTTTGTGGATGGAAATGTCTTGTTGATAAGAGAGGTCAGAGGAAAATGACTAGATTGCTTCCTGGCAACTCAAACCATACAGTAACTCCTTAATCACTCTTTACAACATTCTTGTTCTTGGCTGACTCTAGTGGAAGTCCACAGTAACTCAAATAAGCACTCTTTACACCTGTGATGAGGAGAAAAACATCTCAGACTGCACAACACATCGAACCTTGACCTCTTTACATCTTACCAACAGTCAAAACACTCAAACAGCCCGTCTGGCACCAATAACCATGTCACAGTTACAGACTTGACATTTTTCCAGATTTTGGTGTTTGATGTGAACATTAACTGAAGTTATTGACTTGTATCTACATGATTTTATACATTAATCTGCTGTTACATGATTGGCTGTTTGATCGCCACATAGATGTGCATGTTCCTAATAAAGTGGATGATGAGGGTAAACTACAAAATGTGCTTGAATAGTCCAAAAAATATTTATAATCTGTTCCAAGGTTAATGCCCATACAGAACATTAATCTGTTAGAAGACCCATACCGGGGAAAGATTAGCCGAAAAGCGTTCCTTAACCGAAGACGTGAATTTTTCAGTGCAATTCTTAATGTGAAAAGTTTAGCAAAAGTGATGTACTTTATTTGCTATACATATGTCCAGTGACTTTCTTCAACTCTCATGGTCTTGCATTATATTTGAAATATTCAGTGCACTGTACCCCTGTACAACTTAACATATTTATGTACATATAGTTTACTTCCCAAAGCAGCATATAGTTAATTGCATCCTTTTTCTTCCTGTAAACAAGTCAGTTGTAAATAAGTCAAGTGTAACACACACACACACAATCTATAAATTCCACTAGAGGTTAAGTCATTGTGTCCAACAGAAAGAGCCCTGAGCCAGCATGTTTTTTTTTTTTTTTGTGGATACAGTATTCATCCAGCTTTAGTGACTGACCACAGAGCCATCTGTGAAACAGTAATGCAGGTTGTCATCTTGAAAATCATATTCATGAGTGATGTGGTGGATGACTCCACCTTCCAGCAAGCGGGTGCCGTAGAGCAGCGCCTCCCCTTGGTCACTGGCCAAACCAACAGTCTGCAGCCACAACACCATTTCACTGCCAAGAAATGTGTGCACCACACTGTGCTCCCCACACCTGCACGACAGACAGACGATGGTAGGAATAAAAATAGAGTGATTCTAAACTCACTGTTCTTCAGTACAATGCAGAACTGAAACTAAAAGTGAGAAAGCATGAAACGAGGTTTGCGCCATAGATACAAAATATAGTGATAAATATTTTGAAGAAAAACAAAGTGACTCATTATGTAAGCAATAAAAAAAAACCTGAGACATGCTGTTTTAGAAAAAGAAACAGTGACAGGTGGTGTGATGCCTTATCACCCTGAAATCAATTCATTTCTTATAATAGCTCATAACAGTGTTTTATTTCTCTTTATTCCACAGCAATTTGCAAAATTAAAAAATAATTTAAACACTGTCATTTGCAAAGGGTTACAGCTACATTTAATGTCATAAAAAATTAAGTGCAACTGTAACTAGTTTCTTTTTAACTTCAAAAGAGATACCTCTACTAGAAACATAAGCAAAACATCACCGTACAGAATACTTCATATCCGTGATGAGATGTTTTTTGTTGTTAAGCAACCTTTATTTTGGGCTGTTTGTTAAAGCCAATTTATCAACACTTAATCAGAATTGCAAATTCAACAGCACTGTGGTAAACACACTGACTCCTAGTAAGAAAGTGAAAATACCTGTTCAGAGTTAACCATCTCATAGTGAAAATCTACCTCTTTATCTGGACAATGTCCTGGACACATTGTTCTTTATGGTACTTGAGAAACTGACTGCAGGTGAGTCTAATCTCATCAGGCACGCTAGAGGGATCAGCTACCTCCTGTCCCTGAGTCTGCATCAGACGGGCTAACCTACATACATAGAAACACAATATAAATAACCATCATGAGCAACCTAGGCCATTAAATGCATGCTTAAAGTAGCTCTCATCAATGTATGTGAATGTACATACCTCTTTTTAAATGGTATAATAATTAAATGTTTGTCGAGACCAAAAATACCAAATGATATAAAACCCTAGGGGGGAGAGAGAGGAAGGTATAGTGTTAACCATTACGTTTACTATGGACAATGTTGATTCAAGACTGAAAGCAGACATCCTTACCTGTCCAAAGTTGATCACAGCACAGAAGAATTGTAGCTCCAAGTAGAGTCTCCCTGGAACTGGACTGAAGAGCCACCAGAGGTAACTGGAGATATTCTAACACACATACGCATACACGTTGTTTTGGTAGGTTGAAATAGCATCATAAGTCCATCAGAAGGAGTTGTACTTAAGTAGTACAGGTGCTCCCCGACTTAAGATTTTTTGAAGTTACGATGACAATTGTGATGCACTAATAATTGTAAATTATTTAGAAAATATTTAAAATTAAAGGGCAGGCATCGCTGGCAGGCCAGCGTAACAACATATGGCGTTCGGATGACACCCGGAAGTACGCGGATGACACCTGGATTACTCGCTTTGCGAGATGCCTCACTATCTCCCGCAATTCATGGTGTTACCTTCTGTATCAGTGTACTGTACAGTGCATTACAGCAGAGTTTTTTTGTGTGCTTCTAAAGGAAAAGACTCCTGGGCAGGCTAGGCTAAATTAGCTAAGCTAGGATAAGATGGGCTAAATTAGGCTAAACTGGGCTAAGCTAGGCTGAGATACCTAAGCTAGGCTACGTGGTTCAACACTGGTTCGATATACAATATTTTCGACTTACAATGGGTGTGGCGGAGCACATCTCTATCGTAACTTGAGGACTACCTGTATTTAGTTTTAAGTGGTTTGGATAGATATGAATTATATTATATATAATATACATTTTTACAAATAATATTATATTACAAATGTAACATGAGGTTAGGCTATTCTACTGCTTTATGTGATTTACATAGAAAATACTATTGTTTAGAGATAGCAAAAAGAAATGCATATAAAAAGAGGTCACACCATTGCTTATAATGTTTGAATGGTTCTATGTACAGACACATGGATCTCCTTTCAGAGTTCTGAGTATTGGTCAAGATCGGATACTAATAATGTAATGATCTAATAATGACAGTTTTAGTAATCTATATGACTCTGCAAGCTTGTGTTTGCAATACATCAGCAGCATGATGGAGACAGACAGTGTGTGTCCCAAGTTTACGTATGGTGTTATCTCAAGCAACACCACATGCATAATTCATGTGAATAAATTACGCCAATGGACTGAATTTGGAATTATGTAAAGTTGGATCTGCTGCTGATTCAGCATGTCAGTATAATCAGACATAAGTCAGTGCATGCCAAATTTTAGACTCGAGCCTCTGATTTCATGTGACTGATGTACATTAGGTGGATGTTTATTGTGCATCACAATTCTTATCACTTGAAACTTTGCTGCTTTTCTTCCACATACCACTTATTTAACTTGCTTTGATTTCACTTTTATTTAAACTTGGATCCAATTATATTTGTTGCAAATTTACTCTTAACAGCTACTATGTATTCACCATCTGGTGGATTGTATCTGGGGTTCTTTTTTTCTCGGTTTCGCAGTTGTAACAACTCAAACGCTCTTATAGGACTGATACAAAGTCTATTCAAAACTGCTGAACAGAACTTTTTTTCTACATATTAAAATAAATCAAGTACTCAAATCAGCAATAAAAAGATGAAGTAGCCGACTTGCAGCTACTAAAAATACAAACCATTGTTCGCCAGACCAAGAGTGAAAATGAAATTCATGAAATAACTGAAGTTTTAGAAAAATACTGAAGCTTCAAACTTCCCCCCCAAGTACCTTCCTATAAATTCCCCAGCTCACTGTTGTGCTTACTGTGTCAGGGATCCACCATCCTCGTGTCTCCTCCTGACTGTCTATTGCAAAGCAGAAGCTGGTCCAAACTCTACCCAGAGTTCCTAGAGTTCTTTCCCAATGTAGTTGCATAATTTTATCACGTTTAGCTAGTTTCTACTTGCAAAATGGGCATTACGTGCAGCAGACACGTCATATACACTTACAGCCAGGAGACTGACAGTGAGCAGCAGACAGAGCAGTACATGTCTGGCAACCTGTCTGTCTGCAGTCTGCTGCTTCTGTTCCTCTTCGACCAGCAAACAATGAGAGGAGCCACAGTAGTTTCCACACTGACCTGTGAACAGAGTCACATCTCAAACACTGACCATGGCAAAGACCGATGAGTAGACATGCTTAGTGTCACGTCAGAAACAATGTATTTTCTAATATAAATTTTACAGTATAGTTATTTTAGAGGCCTCAATTGTGATCTACCATTTAGCCGCAAGATCTTAAACATGCATCTCTCAACCCCGTTGAGATGCTCTGGTGGGATCATAAGAGAATTACGCATAAACAAATGCCCTCAAACATCACTGAGCTGAAGCAGCACTGTAAAGAAGAATGAGCCTAATTTTCTTCAAAACGATCCAAGAGGATGAGCTGCTTTGATTAAAAAAAACAAAAAAAAAAACAATTATATTTAAGTCTATGTTATTGTTAATAAAGGTGGATGTATAAGTTCCTTGGTTACAGGATGGTCTCATTTTTCCCCACTTGTTTTCTGGGGGGAAAAAAATGAATGTATTGATACCTGTTGTGGTGTTGTTGTCGTCGACCAAGATTATATATTTGTTTACAGACATTGGTGAGGACCAGAGAACTGTTATTGAGGTCATGATAAAGAAAAATCTAGTAATTGCAGGAAGGTGTACTTTCTTTTTCCCATCACTATACTGTATGTATTACTTATGATCGGTTTTACTGGAATGTCTCTTCACTCATCTCAGACTGTTTCAAACCACTGCATATTTTGGTAGGAGCTTGACCACAGAATGCAAAATTCTGCCAAATTAGTAGCCTTCTTTTTCGTTACAATGAAACAGGCGGAGGAGCCAAATCGACATATGAATCCGAATTGATTCATAGTCACACATGGGTGTTGGAGCTCTCCACTTGAAAGCTGCGCTGATGCAACACTGTCACTTTCTATCACGGTAAACAGAGATCGAGTTCATAGTGAATGCAAAACAAAATCTACCGATGTGTGCCTGATTTCCCCAGTCATTAACGCAGTGACACAATAAAGCATACAACATCTGTTGACGGTGTTTATTAGGGATGCCCCTAAAATATTTTAGGCAAAAATAGTAAATTTTCATTAAAATAAATAAAAAGTGGGCTGACCAGGTCTTTTCCCTGGACGCATTCTCTTTTTGGGACCTAAAACTGCGTCCGGGATGGGATTCCTAAATTGCTAAAAATGCCCAGGATTCTGCTTTTGCCTTCTTCAGTCGCCATTTATTTTGAGAGTGCCTGTCTGCCCCATGTTGGCCTCCTACCTCCAGTGTCCTTTTTTTGAAAACCAAAATATTTTCACCCTAAATAAAAAGGCTGAAACATTTTTTGTCTCTTCACTCATCTCAACTTTCCTGTCAGTTTATCTCATAGGCAGACAAGTTAATGTATCCAATCGCACTTAGTGCATCTTAGCTCAGCCAGATACGCTGACACACAGTTGGAGCTGCATGAAGGAACAGACAAGATATAAAATACCTCAATTAATGAACTGAAAAACCCAGTAACTGCTGAGCTACAAAGGTCATCTCAAACCGTGGTAACCAAACAGGCAGTGATAATTTACCTTGCTGTATAGGTGGTGTGTCCTTCACACTGCTTTTACAAATATTATTAGGTACTTCCTCAATTGAAGAACAGTTACACACACACATTCTTGACACCCTGGAAGAACAAAAAAAAAACAACATACAAATAAACATGTAAAGAAGTACATTTACAACAAATTTAATACACACCTGCATCCACCTGTCCATTCATCCACACATTCATTCATCCATCCATTCATCCATCCTCGACACCACTTATCCGCCAGGGTCCCCGTTAAACTGTCACCAATCCCAGTTGACATTGGGTGAGAGGCAGGGTACACCCTGGGCAGGTCTCCCATCTATCACAGGGCTAACACAGAGATGACCAACCATTCACACTCACATTCATACCTATGGGCAGTTTAGGGTAGAGTAGCCTACATGTCTTTGGGCTTTGGGAGGAAACCGGAACACCTGGAGGAAACCCACACAGACACAAGTGACACAGCTAACCGCTGTACCATTGTGCCACCATATTAGAAATCTATAAGACCACCACTTCCTCTGAAGTGAGTTAGCTTGATCAGACGGACATACTGGCAAAGGTAATATGCATTACCTCTCCTATTAGCATCCTCTGTGGTGGTCTGCTCAATAGTGCCTTGGGGTCTTGCACTGTTGTCAGTCCTGTGGTCCTCTACTGCGTCATTTGGTGAGCCCTGCTCAAGCGTTTGGTATTCCTGTGTGCCTCTGCTGAGCAGCATGAGGGAGATTGTAGCTACAGCTATACCTACACCCAACACGACCACTGTACACACAACCTACATGCACAAAGGGACAGACAGAGAAATAGGAATTCAGGCTTTTTTAAAATTTATTTCTACATGTGGACTAAACAAAGTCCACTTTATCTCAACACATATCAAACAATAAGCAAAGTCACAGCAGCTCCTGTGACCAGTCTAAGTCAAGACCTGTAGTACGGTCCAAATAATGATGGTGTCTATTGATTTTGCCAATAGGATAAAGTTTCTTGAACACAGTTATTGAAACTGTTGAAATCCACACTTCGAGATGGTGAATCTTTTACCTGTGATGGGCCAAAAAAGAAGGCAGAGTCAATGGTGTCTGGCATCTTCTCTCCCACCATGAGCAGGATGCTTATTGCTACAACTGGCACTCTAGTAAATGAGACACAAGACACTTGGTACTGTACATAAGCAGCCATGCTTTTCCTTGTATGGAGAACACCAAAACATCCATAACATATCCAAAACACTCTGCACCTTAGAAAATTGCTGGTGTGTCTATTGCTTTTAAAATTCTGAACAGGAATGTGGATATTCATTTGTGTGTGGAATCTGTGATTGGTTGTTGCTTAGACAGTCATTAATAGGGTTGCACCAATACCGATACCAGTACCAGGTATCGGGCCGATACTTTGCTAAAATACTCGTACTCGTATTCGTGCATAAACTGCCGTTACCATGTACCGATACCACTCCTATTTCTCAACATCAAACTGATCACTTTACTAGGCAGGTGTGATTTGTTGTCCTACCTGACTTCAATGTCTAGGGGGAGACAATGAGCCAGAAAGTTAACGGAGAT
>JAQLOM010000034.1:14464838-14483402 GCA_030068315.1 Chrysichthys thysi
GTCGCGGGGGGGTGGGGGTGGGGGTGGGGGGGCCTGGAGCCAATCCCAGCTGATTTCGAGTGAGAGGCTGCCAATCCACCGCAGGGCGACACAGAGAAACAGACAACCATTCACACCTACAGGAAATTTAGAGTAGCCAATTAGTCTAATCCCTTCTTTGCATGTCTTTGGACTGTGGGATGTAACCAGAGTCCCCTGAGGAAACCCACATGGACACAGGGAGAACATGCAAACTCCATACAGAAAAGGTGTCCAGGTCGACCTCGGGGATCGAACCTAGGACCTTCTTGCTGTGAGGCAGCAGTGCTAACCACCATGCCACGGCGCCCTTTTAAAAAAATTTTTTTTTATATTTTTTTATTTTCTGATCTTTACTGAATCGCTTTTCCAAAGCTCAGGGGTGATGCAAGAAAAACATCTTCCCCTGGCTGAAATGCGAGTGATCCTTTGGTCAAGCAGCTGATCTGCCAGAGCTGAACTAACTTTGTGGAATGGACTATGCAGCAAAATGGGCCTTTACTCTCTTCTAACCTTTTCCCAAGTAAGTGATCTGTGACCTGGATTTTGTCAGAAATCTCATTGCTTGAGGATTTCCTCAGCATCTATAGCGTGTTCTGTGTGATTTTTATTACAGCTCAAATGTAAAGATGCTTCGACAAGATCCAGTGCACAGCGTGCTTGGTGACGGAAGCCATGTGATATCAGCAAACGTTAAAAGCTAACCGAGTGGTTGATGATTAAATATGGTTAAACACAGCTTTTTACATTATAACATTTCTGAAGCTCATCAATTCCTGTTCGCCGCAGAGCAAGATATTTTAACGTTAGGAAAAAAGTCCAGAAATATTTCCTGCCACATGAACGAACACACAATGTAACACCTTTGTCACTTTGTTTTCCTTGCTTTAAACGACACTGTATGAATCTTATACATATAGTGCACTATAAGATTGTACATTAAACCCTCAGTAAAGGCTTGTAACACATTTGTAGATGTACAAGTTCATATTATAAGAGTAATATCTACACAGACGGTCACTGAACTATTTTTTATGAAGAAGTAACTGTAACAGTTGAATTTAAGTTGCACATGTTCTTCCTATGTGGTTCAAGATCATACCCATTTATTTCCAGGTTTCACCACAAGATGGCAGACTAAACCAAAACAAACCATTAGAAAGACCCTAAAAAACTGAGCTTGACGGGTGATAAAAATATCATCTGACAGGTTTAAAAAAAAAAATCTGCACTCCTGGAATAGATTTAAAGAGATATTAAAAGATTTATTACAACATTGTATTAATTTGTTACTTTATACAACTTTCACGAAATTACAAGTTTACTGCCAACACAATAATAGCAACACCCTTCTTTCCCCCTGCAATGAGGCCGAAGTTTAACAAACAGCAGAAAGTAAACCCGCTCCCTCCCGACCGAGAGTCAAAGTTTAACATGTTCTACAGCAATAAACCAACTAAGATATGATTAAAATACCAGTCTAATTCTCTCAGAGAATCAGTCCTTCATGCAAGTAAGCACATAACAGTGACCATACTAATTTACTTGTAAACAAAATCATTCATAAATAGATGACATGTAGAAAAGCAAAAAAAAAAAAGCATCAATAAAACTACACAGTAGTAAGCCAATACATTTGAAAAGATAAGGCAATTTGAGCCTAACTGATGATCCTAGGAGTTACTCTTACTCTGTAATTATCACTAAAGCTCAACTGCAATTAAATAATTTAACTTAAATAAAGCACATAATCACTTCCTTATTTTTGGAAATAACCTCCTGATTATAATATTAACAATTCAAAAGTATTATTATTTACTCATTGTTACTTATTTTGTTTTGAGGGAATAAAGTACTCCACAAGTCAAGTGTGGAAAGTGGTTACTGTTTGTTTTTTTTTTTTTTGTTTTTTTTTAAAGAACATCGTCACTATTCTTAAGGAATGAAGGGCTGTAAAGCCCTAACATAAACAATGCACAAAATCTCTGCAGGTATCATATATGGTGTTAGCGTCATCGTTAATGAAATTTAGTGTTTCCTAAAATGCAGGATTTAACAATCAACTGCGGTGAATTTGTAACAGCAAAAAATCTTATTTTATCCAACAGCGTTTTCAAAAGTAGAACGCCACAGAGTCTGTCCTTTTGTCAGCAAGTGGCAAAGAACACGCATTAAAAAAAAGCATTACGCCTCCCGCACAGTCCGCGTTATGTACATGAAAGCCTCTGTGATCTGAGAGGACAATCTACTTTTGTACAGCCGTCTGCCTGTATTCATCAGTTACAAATCAATATCTGTAACTAATACATTTTTAAAAAATGGCACACGGCTAAATCAACATCAAAGACATGTCTGTGTGGTGAAATATGCACTATAGTCCTACAGTTACCCAACTGGAACGAAACTACTCATGGAATGCTGATCAAAGCTTTGCTCCTAAAAGACGTGATTCTAACCAAATATCCTTAAGACTTGCTTTTACAGGCCTAAGATTTACTTTAAACATTCTGTCCACATCAAACCACTTGTGAACATACTCAACAACTCATTCGCGCGTGCAAAAAACTTGTTTAAACTGCACTTAGTCGTGGAAGATTTGAACCAATGCATGTATTCAAATCTACTCC
This sequence comes from Chrysichthys thysi, assembly GCA_030068315.1. Lineage (NCBI taxonomy): Eukaryota > Metazoa > Chordata > Actinopteri > Siluriformes > Claroteidae > Chrysichthys > Chrysichthys thysi. The sequence goes on from JAQLOM010000034.1 coordinate 14,467,484, forward strand.
TAGAAAAATGGCCCAAACTGGCCATTTCAAACACCACATTAAAAAAAAAAATAGAAACCACCTGTCTCTCCTCATGTGCAAAATGGAAAAGGCATAAAGAAATAAACATGGCTGCTCCGTCTCTCGGTTGGCCTGCAGTAGTGCTGGAGAAAATCAATTTCCCATTACAATGACCCATGACACACTTTGGCATTTGACTCTTATATAAAACACACCGAGTCGGTCATTACTTCAGAGTTCCAATGTCACACAACTCATGATCCTATACATGTAATAAATAAACATGGATACATAGGAGAAGGAGAGGAAAATAAACAGACATTCAGTATGACCTTACTCGTGGTTAGTAAAGTGGCATCCCCTGCATTTGTCTACATTTTGATAAAATGCATGTGATGGCAAAGTAAATGAACCTGATGACGAGTACTCTCCAGACTGAAGAAACGTGGAGGATTTTTTCCCACCTCACGTCAACATGGCTGCCAGGAATAAAAGGAACCACAGAGAATCCCGATCAGCTCTTAGCAGGCTGGGTGCGAGTGGCTGAGGCCGCGTTCAACTCCTCCCCCTCTGTGCTCTGGTCTGTAGTTGGCCCAGTGGCAGAGCCGGATGCCGTAGAGGAGCTCACGCCATTGGATGTGCTGACAGAACTGTGCTGGATGGCCTCGTTATGAGGGCTGCCGGGGACGGACATCTCTTCACTGCTGTCCTCCTTATCGAGCACTGCAACAGAAAAGCAACACAGTTAAAACAAAAACGGGAAACATTCCTGCAACATGGAGTAGTCTTGGAAGAGCATGTGGTGGTAATCAGTTATACAACAGATTGCAATATTGGGTAGCACTTTGCCCTAATGTTCCCTGAACATACATCATTTGCATTATTTATCTTTTCTGAGTTATCTAACAGTAATGAAATCCACCTACACATAAATGAACCAGCATGTTACTACATGTTGATAACTTCTTGAATTCTGGAAACCTTAGTTCTGAATTTTGCCACGTTCATCAAGATGCTGTTGGATACAAGTGTTGGTTACTTTGTTATTGTTACAGGGCAAGCTCTCAAAAGGTTCTCTAGTCTGTAATTAAATTTTCTGGGACCTCTTTCGAGTGAATCACCCTGTACTTGTGGTGGATTAGTGCTGACGTTCATGTTAATTAACATGTTCAGTAATGTCAGGTATATAAAGGCTTTGTATATCTGCTTGTACTAAGCATTTCTAAACATATACATGTACTGTCACAAGCCTTTTCCTGAACTTTTTTTTTTTTTTTAGAATTTCCCGAGGTCCATTGTACAAACAAAACAAAACCAGTACTGTGCAAAAGTAATGCGATACAACAGAGGAGACTTCGATTAATGAAATTATTTTAAATGAAATCTTTTTCTTTCAAGTAGAAACACCACATTGAGTAGTAAACAGTAAGAATCTAAACAATGTCAGTATTTGGTTTTGCATTTTTTATTCTTAAATAGTAGTCCCAGGTACAATTTGTGCAATTTATAAGGAAATAAGGTGGGAACCTGAATGCAAAACCCAGGAGCCTTCATTATGGTTTTTGGCGTTTTTTTTTGGTCTGAAAAGTAGCCTTTTACATATGCTGCTTCCTTTACTGACATTAAAACATTTTTCAAATACCAAATTTTTTTTTTGGAAAAGTAATGTTTGTAAATCTAAAATGTTTTTGTACGGACTCACAGATTTCCCAAAACAAATAATCCTAACAAAATTTGTACTTAAGAAAAAAGGAAAAAAAAAAAAAAAAAAAGGAGAGAAGGTGCCAAGATTTTTGCACATTACTGTACATTTTCTACCAAATACGTGGCAGTAATTTTAAGTGGTTGCAAAAATGGCAAACAGTCAAATGAACATGTAGTACGCGTCCTGGGCTACGTTTCACTCTTTGTGATTCTTGATGCTCTCAGAGTTTAATCTGTGCTCAGGAAAACCTGAATGTTAAAGTCAGACCCTGTCTCTACTGAAAATACCATAGATACCGCTCAACACGTTGTACTAAGCACAGACAGCAAAGAGTCACTCTATAACAGTGCAAAGAGATGTAGATATTCTCAAGATGCCTGAAACACTGAGAGGATCAGTAGACAGCACGTGCATGCCATCAGTAATGTTTCATCATCAAATATAAGCAACGCTTGGCTGTGTACCGGAGCACCATACAGCTACGATTCAAAGCTGAGGATCAGCCACTCTGTCTGGGCATCCCCAAGGACTCAGTTGGCCGTTCTGTCCTTGGAAGCAAAAGACTGCAGTGTCTCCAATGTTGTTATGGGAGCAGCTAACAAGCAGGGGTCTGCATGTTCACATTAAAAAATACAGCGCTTAGCATTGTCTTCCAAGAGCTCTGACAAGCTTCTGGCCTGTCATCTGCAAACGGTTAGCCCCATTCACAACAGAAAGAAAGTGCTTACCTGGCCAGACTGGTACATTATTATTACACAAGGAAAATGGCTAGGGTGAAGTTATTACCAAGAAAAAAGTTAACAGCATGAAATCAAACTAAATTCCAGGAATTACTGCCTTCCAATAAGCAGCTTTCATACAGGCATATAAGCGAAACCACAAAAAAAAAGAAATTAAAGAAAATAAAAGCAACAAAAAAAAAAAACAAACCCCAACCCTCACATAATATGAAATGTTCTTAATAGGCCATGGCACTGTTTTTGCAATTCCTGGATGGAACGTTAATAAAAGCAACACCGCAATGCCACAGTTCTGACCCTGTGAACACAGCATGCAAAACAAGCTCGCGTCTACTCACTCGATTTGATGCGTAATTGCTATTAAACTCAGTTTCTGAGCCTGATCCGTGCTTTGCATTTTATTATTCCCCGCGCTTGCTTTGTAACCTTTAATTAAAGTTACAATGTCATTTTAAACCAACATCATAAGGGTGTATTATAGGCAGTGGCGTGTGGCTGAGCCCTCGCACCCCTCCCAGCGTTCTCATTTGTTTCTTGCTACCTTGCCAACTACTGCAGCGACAGATGATTACAGCACCTGATTTTAATGATGCTCACACTGGAGAGAGGCAGAGACTTGCAGTCCAAATGCCACCAGCTGCTCCACAATCGCAATGAATTAATTGGATCCTGATGAGGGAGGAGAGGAAAAAAAACTCTCTCCGTCTCGTAAAGAAATGCAGACTACTATGATAATTAATACAGCTAATGATGCAAAAGTCCGCTGAAATGGCACTTGATAATTAACATGGGGGGTTGTTATCTTGTGTGTGTGTGTACGCGCGTGTTTCTTATTTAGCCTTGAAGACATGCCTGAGTGTTTTAAACACTCTCAGTATTGTGCGAGCGCAGGTTCTGATCAGGTGATGCAGCAAAACATGTGCTTCCAGAAGGCCATAAATACTACTGACAAATCCCGAATAAGGTCGCACCCGACGGGAGGAGCATTTTCCTGCGCTCTCATATTCAGGCTCCTATAATTACCCCTAATGGCATTATACACGAGAGCGCAGGGCGAGATCTTATGATATGCAGCACTTCTGGTTCCGGAAACTGCCTTTCTCTCTCTCCCTCACTTTCTCTCTTGCGCTCGTTTCTGATCATCTAACCGGCATGAGCAGATGGGTTATGCGCACTGCCAAGCCAAGGCACGGCCTGCCATGTTTGCAGGGCAGCCTGGGCAATTCCCCCCACACATGCCACTGTGGAGCCACGATCAATAGTGCTAACATTTAGAGATGCAGGAGCATGTGGACCTCACAGGCCTGGCTACTAACGCTGGACCAACGAGATCGACCTGGCCTACTTCATATCCATAATTCAGCTCGGTTAATATATTAAACACAGAAAGCGCTCTTTCATTACACTAGAGAACTTCCTGACAGAAGACACGACCATCTGCTGTTGCAATGCCAGCAATAAACGCTGGAGAACCTCATCTAGTTGTTTACTAAAATAAAAAGACAAAGTGATATTCCAACCTCCATCTTATTTCAGCTTGCTTCTAATATATGACCCCTCATACCGCACTCCACCACTAACACGGGTGAAGGATGGCCTCATCCATTACCACAGCCCTCACGCCGCTCCCCCGAATGTACCAAGCAGACACCCGCAAATGAGTTCACTCCCTGACAACCTCATCCCGCCTGGCCACCATCGCTCCAATAATATGCATGAGAAGTGTCAGTCCCGCTGCTTTAACAATGGCGTTGGATAATGAACGGCGTGGTGGCGAGGTGGCATGTCTGCAGCAGGGCAGCCTTGCCGCTATAATACACTCATTTCGGAGGCAATCATTGTCAATACGTCAGTGCGGTTCTCTCATCGAGCTCTGGAGACAGACCTGAGGAGAAGCTACGCTCTCAATCTCTCTCAATCACAATCTCTTTCTCCCACAAACATACACACATACAACATTTTGTGAAACAAACAAACAAACAAAATAAAAAAATAAATAATAGAAGTGAAAAATAATAAAAGTTGAGGAAGTGCTATAACTGAGGACTTGCCAGAAAATGCTTGCACAAAGGCAACCATTAAGTTCTGGTACTTGCAGTGAGCCCGAGGATCCACTGTTAGCACAGCCTCCCACAACTGCTCCTTCATTCCACTGACAACAGCAAATTGATATGAAGTGGCTGCATATGGGAGACAAGCTACAGATCTGCTCATTTCATAAGATGTCATTAGAGCATAACGGCTAAAGATGTGCCTGAAACACATATGCCCCTCCATCTCAGATTCGCTCGCTTACCTTTAAAGTGAAAAAGGCAGCGGTTTGGAAGAGGAGAAAACGTGAAAACAACATTGCTAATTAAAAAAAACCAAAAAAAAAAACCCTACATAAATACAACCTATGATTCATTTACAAGGAAAATCATTACAGAACGTGAAGTCCTGAGAAGCTAAGCGTGAATCTATGTGGTTGTTGTACAACCCACGGGCCTTTTCAAACTCAACGTCGGTTCATAGTCTAGTCTTCACATTTCATCAAGTACCCAACATGGCAATTACGCCAAAGACAAATCTATAAAAAATAAAAATTAAAAAAAGAAAACTCAAATGCAGAATAGGAGGTTTTAACAGCCTGTTAAGCAAGCTTGGCTACTGCAGGGCATACTGATGGTCCAAAAAACAGGAGCGGAGCGAAGGAGAAAACATATCGGAAAGTAATGACATCATGGACAAACCTTAGAAATGCCAAAAGCTGTTTCAGCAAAACACTTTTACACACTGTTTAAGCTAAACTCAACAATCTGCAAAGAGGCCTGGCGGGATAATACTCAGGAGCTAATAAAGTGTGAATGAAAGCATTCTTAATTTGTTTAAAAAAAGATAAATAAATAATAAATAAATAAATAAATAAAAAATTTGATTTGCAGACAACGTGAATGTTCTGAGTAACAAAGCGCCTTCTAAGGAAAACTGCATATTTGCGTGGGCGGGGCTTTCAGTTTATTCATCAGGATTTGATTGGGTTATGAAAAGTGGGCATCTCGACATGCTTTTACTTTTCTTTCTTTTTTTTTGTTCTGTCCATGACTGTCACAGTAACATGCGCAAAAGTCAATTCATCTTTAGAGGCAGACTGCAGACAATAGTTGAATCATGAGGAATCCGAGGGAACGTCACAAGCCAACAAGGAAGAAAAGCCAGTTCTGATTTCAGCCTTTGGATTTACTCTGTGTCACCTATTTGATTTTAGTTTGTTCCCAGCACATAGATCTGTCCTAAGCCTATACAGTGCTCGGGTCTGGACACTCACTTCACTCGAACTTCGGTACTCACAGTGGTAGCCAGATTTCTTCTGCATGAGCGTCACTGGGCAGTCCTTATGAGCAAGTAGGAGCTGCTTCAGCTGAGCCACCTCGTTTCGTAACAGCGTCACCTCACTCTGCAGAGACGGAGGACGAGACAGACACATCCAGCTGACATCATATACACATTAGGACATGAACAAAAAAATCTTTATGTACTTCATTAACATCCCAGAGTACATATCCATTCTCAGCAGGGATTAGGTCTCGGTCTGTTTGCTAGACTTTAACACGTCAATATAAACTATATACACAATAGAGACTATGTAAAAGTGTTTCATGAAATAAGAAAGAAAATGAGAGGATAAAAAATACACAACTATAATGACACAACTATAGAAGGCACGAGAACAGATCTGCATAGGGGTAGGGATCCCTGGGGACCAAAATGCAACAATAAAAGGTTCATGAGTTTTGGCCTAATATTTTAGCTGCTTATCCTAATTTTTTCTAATATGAGCACTTGTGTTTACAACAATACTCTCATTCTTAATGAAAAAAGAAAACCCCACTAGGGGTAGTCCTGTTCAGGGTCGCACGGGGAAGCCAATCACAGCTGACTTCGGGCAAGAGGAGGGGCACACCCTGGGAGGTCGCCAATCCACCGCAGGGCCAACACACAGAGACAGACAACCATTCAGACTCACATTCACACCTACGGTCAATTTAGAGTAGTCAATTAGCCTGACGCCTAATCCCCTCTGTGCATGCCTTTGGAATGTGGGAGGAAAAAGGAGTACCCGGAGGAAACCCACACGGACACGGGGAGAAAGGCACACAGGTCGACCCAGGATTAACTTTCTTGCTGTGAGGTGACGGTGCTAACCACTACACCACCATAGTGCATTTATAAAATCCATATTAACACAAAGTGTTAAGAATCAACTTCCAGTTTACAGCATCATTGTATTTTCATCCAGTATAAAGACTGAAAGGAAATTAACATGGATTTCAGAATGTCCTGAATTTTTAACTCATCTATTTCATAAACTGCATGTGCCTATAAAAGCCTCCTTCTAAGTCAAAGGTCTCAATCTGTCCATTTTCTTCTAACGCTAGAAATTTGTTGGCCACGATACAGTCGTATCAAAATCGGACTGAATTCATGTGATCTGATCCCAGATTACTGTGGCTGACAAATTTCTAGCATCTGGCCCGAATAGAAAAGTCGCGAATGATCAACAGGCCTCGTAGTGTGACATAATCGAAGAACAGTGATGTGGCGCCTGGGATGCTCCATGGCACCCAAAAGAAAAGCATATCTAGCATGTCAGAATTTTTTGCATTTGTTTGCCTAGTTGGACAACTCCTATGATGGGTTCCTTGGCATTCCTTTTGTAGCCCTGACTGAAAATTTCTTGACCCTCCTACCTGACGACATGCAAGAATGAGAGCTACGATTGCTCAGGGTCGAACTTGTAGTGTTGCCAGTCTCTTGACCAAGACACGGCAAGAATTTATGGCCCTGTGATCGCATAACCTGACACGGTGCCCATTGTGACATATCATGTAGTCTCATCCTCGCATTAGCTCATTTTAAATGTAGCCCACGTATAACACTATGTATTTATATTTCACTATCTATGTAAAGATCTGATTAAATAGTAGGTTAATAGTCAGCGTTTGTGCACTGATTTAGTATGTTTCATGAGAAAACTGCAATGCATTTGAGAGTTATTATTTGTGCCATCCCTAACCGCAACCTGCTCCGAAGTAAAGCAACAATGAAGTCAAAAACGCCTTACTGCCAAATTTCAACAATCGACGCTGAAACGCATTCTTACAGGATGAAGTTACAGAATTTTGATGTTCAATTTGGCTTATCCTTTATCAACGAAGTGAATTATTGTGCCATTACCCTCAAAAAAGAAAGTAGAGAAAATGAGATGAGAGAAAGACAGAAGGAGAGAGCGCTATCCCCTCCGTCAGCAGAACTCCACACCCCATTCTGCCAAGATTTACTCTCCTCTTACTGCTCCCGTGGGATGCTGTGCCGCGCGTGTCAAAGATGGGCCCGTTTAACAGTGAAGGTGACTTTAAGGGGATTTAGAGGAACGTGGGCATGTGAGAGGGACAGACTACGACGTGGCAGATTTAAGTGTTTTCTCCTCTCCTCTAAAACATGGCCCCCGCTTTAATCTATTCGGGTAAAAAGCGGCCAATTTACTCGATTCCATCTGTTAGGGCTTGGCTGCGTTGGCAAGGCAAGGCTGTAGAGGAACAGATTTAAACACAGCTGGTGGAGCCGCGGATCTCCTCACCACACGCACGGCAACATCCCATTACGACCAGCACTGCGGCTCTCGCGCTCGTACCGTAGCCCGCTTGTTCACCTCTGCCTGCTCCTCCTCTATCCATCCCTCACTCCTTTCTGCCCATAAAACGCTCATGAATCCATGTAACCCCTTTATACAATGCAATTCTGCTGGCAATCGGAGAGAACTGGAGAGATAATTACTGACCAAATACAAGCGTGCAGGTCTCCGACAGGACGTGGACGCTTAATAAAGCGAGGAATTCCACCGAGATACATACGAAGTTCAACTGAGCCGAGAGGACAACAGCAGGCATGTTGCCGTCCAGTGTGTGACAAAGCACTTTAGGAGCCAAATCACCGACCTAAAAAGCTGCGAGTGCATGAATTTCTGTGCTTTCACAGTATCATGCATGTCTTCACAGATCATCCCAGGATTACTAATGAACTCGAAGGCTCAATGCGCAATTTATTGTGCGGTAATAATATTTTTGGAGGCTCAAAGGTGGTGTAACGTGCAGACCTCATGCGGCACGCTGGCCGCCTGCTGCCGACATCTCGGTAAAGAGCCCGTTAAGGATGATGTCAAAGTAATCGTACATCATTAGAGCTCTCTGTGCTGATCAGCAAAACCAATGGGACAGGCAGAGAACATTACAACACTCTAATGGCACTGATTAACATACTGCATAAAACGATACACGCTAATGGTCTACATTTAATTTCAGTATGAAGCGCTGCTCTGCTCTCTGCAGTTACACTTACTGTTGTAGTCCCCCTTTCCTTCCACGCTCCCCCTTACCTCTCTTCATCCGCCTGTGTTCATTTAACCCTAAGCAGAGTTACAACAATCCCATCAGCACCCCCCGCCTGTCTCTCCATCACAAATTAATCACTCTCGTTTTCTCCCCCCCTCCCCCCCTTTGGAGCCCCCACCCCTTAATGGACAAACAGGACAGACAGCACGCAAATAAACAGCGGCACATCTCATTAAATTGTCTGGAACACGTCGCCTCATAGCCTAGCATGTCCGTATCAGCAGAGACAACAGTTAGGTGAACTGTTTCGAACTTGTCAGGAGCGAATCCTAATTGCCTGCCGCAAAATGGCGGTTCAAAGAGACGGGTTTCCCTGGGAGAGTTCCAGGGCCAGCTCTTAAACGCGCAGACAGAAGAGACGACACGCTTGTGTGCCGATGACATCTGGAGGAAATGTCTTTATTGACAGGGACGTATCAATGCAGGATGCTTAGACACACACTTACACACAACTCACACACTTATTCACATGTGCACGCGTTCACCATAGCTGTCAGAACAAAACACTTCTTAATCACCATTAATGATTTCATCACTGTGTCAGGGAAATAAAAGCCTTTAATCAGGGTATGAATATAAAAACACACACACACACACACACACACACACACACACACACAGAACCTTACTATCTTCTTGAGGACACTCTACTGACGGGATTATTAATGCTACATCTAAACCCATCCCTGAGAAAAAATAGTGGATCCAAGATCGTATATCAGACATCAGATCTTGTAACAAATGATCTGAACTGGATTTGGGTAAAGATGGTTCATTTTTGCAACTGGTTTCATCAAGGCTTGATCGATTGCAAGACTGAATTTATTCTGTTTATTATAATAACAATGTAGGTGATTTTTTTGTGTGAAAGAGTAGAACTGTAAAGAGGTTCAAGTGGGGAAAAAACATCTTAAAGTTGAGCAGAAAGAAAACAATATCAAATGGACAAACACCAACAATCATAAAACAACAATAAAACTTGGAAGAAAACAAGAGAGGATGGTATGGACATCAGCCGATACCGAAGGTTGGGTATAGTAGTGTTATGCCATCTCAACTTTATCATAAATATTTCATTAAAATGGCCATTACTATTATTTAAACACAGTTTGAATACCGTTATGGTTAAATACTGTGCGTTCTGTGCTCACATCCATAACTGACATTTTGAACAAAATAATGTCTGATATGTTGAAATTACCATTTAGAAATCAATCTAATCAATGAAAAATAAAGGTTATTATCCAATGTGTATACTTTTGGAATAAAACACTGTTGTCCTTACTATTGTTTACAACTATTTATAGTATTTATACATTAACTTTGATTCCAAACAACCCCTCTCTAAATGGAAATGTACATTTATATGCTGACTCATATATTAAAGTGCAGCCCACTGTTTGTTTGGCTTTAAATCGACATGAAGCTTTTTTTTAGCTGTGCTTTTGTTCATATCGCAGTCCCGGTGGAATCAAAATAATCGAGGAACTGGAGATGCTTTATTAAATCTTTAACTCTTAGCTTTGCTAATTAAACTAACTAATTTAACCTATACACAGGCATATTACTAAGCAAAAGTAGACGGGTTAAGGTGCTACAGTGCATACATGATGGATTTCCTCAATATTGCAGACTGTCACAGAGCTGAAGTGCCCAGAGAGATGATTTGAAAATTGTGTTACTTTGAAATCATGACATACTTTGGTATCTGAAGTTTCACATTCCTATATTACTGTTAGTTTTTAATGTTTGATAAACCCTTTGAATGTATAAATATAATTCTTCATTATTCTCCAGGGTTTTATCACTGTGAGCCTCAGCAAACCTAAATACCGTGATAAACCGTGATCTGATTTTCCATACTATTGGTGGTTAGAAAAGAAGTAAAAATGATTAAACAAACAAAACGCTATTCATCTATTACTACTGTGTTATACTACAGGACAGGCACTATAGCATTAATATTTCAAAAAGTTCATTTTATTCGATTGATCATTCTTTAGCTGTGTTGTGGGGTTTTTTTGGTGTTGACTAAGCTGATACACCTGTAGTAAAACATCTCTGGACTTCGCTGTACTCCATTTGAGTCTATGGTGTATAAGGTGTACCTGTAGCTGCCCGTTCATAGAGCTCAGGTCTTCAGCTTTTTTCTCCAGACTCTGCACCCACACTTTCCTCTTCTGTCTGCAGCGCGAGGCCGCTGCTCTGTTTCTCTCCAGAAACTTCCGTCTTTTCTCATCAGGATCTTCGTTAGTCGACCGGCGCCGGCGCCCACCTGTACTGGGAGTGTGCTGAGCGGGCGGGGCTGGCGATGCCTATAAACACACAACAATACGCTCAAATGAACAAGCACAAGTAAAAACGATAACAGAACTGTTTTTTATTTAGATAACAGTTTAACAACTCAAAGATTATAACAAGTAGAAAAATACAGATTATGTACTTATATACATAAATTATTGTTAAAAAGTCAAAACAAACATGGCCGTAAACTGTAAAATCAATCAATAAAAAAAATTAAACTGAAAATCAATCAATAAAAAAAATTCTGAAATTTTAATTGGACTTTTTTTGCCACACTTGTACAGTAGGTAAAAAAAAAAAAAAAAAAAAAAAAAAAAAAAAAAAAAAAAAAAAAAAAAAAATTTCGGCATATAAAGCACAACTTAGGCTGCGGGGAGACTAAAGTTTGTCTGTAAACACGTGTATCTAATGTTTAATCTTTAATTAAAGTGTAATATAATCAAAGTGTATAATAAACAACTTGGTAAAAGTAGTCTTGGCGACAGGTTAGCTTTCTCCCCGAGACACCAACATACACATGTAAAACTACTACGTACGGGTGTTTCCGTGGTTGACGTTGCTGGTTGTTGTAGGGATTGTGGACGCGTCTCCTCGGCTGGTGTTGGGGCTGGTTGCGGGACTGGCGGTGTGACTGGGGGCGGAGTCTGGCTGGTGGATCGGCTTTGCTCTGCGTCTCCGTTGGTTACCTGAGGGAGCTGCTGACTGAGAGCTGCCTTCAGCTTCTGCATCGAGATGAGGTCAGGTGACCAGAACAAAAAACAGGAGAATCAGAAATGGTGAGGATGCCAACCTACAGGTCCACCGTAGATCACAATATCATGGGTAATAAACACTTTTAGGCTTGTTTAAACTGCATGAAAACCCGTGTGAGCTCAACAATATCAGCGAGCTCCACAATACAACAATTCTTATCTCATTAGGTTAAAAAAAAAAGACTAACTTTTTAATAAAAAAAATATATATAATGCAATATTAAAGGGGACGTGACGTGGGAAAAAAGTTACAAAAGTGCATACTTCCCCTCTCACTTTTATGTACCTCCCCACATTATCATATGACCACCCAGAGCACTCTGAATCAACAAGACGGAGCTGTGCAAACTCTGCCAACACGCAAACTGCAAGTAAAACGTTCAACATCCCGAAAAAAAAAAAAAAAATCAAGTGTTAAATTTTGCAATGGATATTGTTATATTTATTTTTCATTTTATGGACTGAATCTTGGCTCAACATTTCAATTAGGGTCAACATTCTTTTCATGATGCTAGATTTAGATCAAATTTATATATATGTATATATATATATATACACACACACACACACACACACACACACACACACACACACACACACACACACACACACGTTACTTGTTATATATATTTTGTCATTGCAATATAATACATCTTTATTTGTTTTCATTATAAATAATGTATCCTTGAATAATGAACATTTTCTTAGACCCTTACGGATTAGACTTATCTTTCAGACCCTACTAAAATTGAATGCATAATTCTTATATTCATGAATAATACAACTCTGCATACATTTTTCGCAGCTCTCACACAGGTGTAAAAGTTCCTAACGCTGTGAGTCTCTGCAAAGCTTTCAGATAAATTGCGTTCAGTACAAGACCCTGGGTTTTAGCTGTTCTGCAAGTATGACTTGTGGTCAGATGTCTAATTAAGCAGCAAGCTCTAGCGCAACTCAATAGCTTATTCAGTTATCTACCCTCCCCAGCGGTATGGCCAATCATCAAAAGAAGCAAAACGTTGCTCGTCTTTCCACTGCCTGTATAAGCTTTCTTTTTCTTTTGGCAATACTGCTGCTCCAACAGCTCCTCTCATAAGTCAGAGAGCTAAACCGCATTAGAGAGAGGCAGGTACAGGAGATTAGAGTAATTAACTTCCAGAGAAAGCGGGAGGCAAGGATTAAAACAACATATTCATCACCACTAAAAACAGATGCTTCACTGCATCCTGTTCCAGAGGAGTAATAGCTGTCGTAGCTAATTTCCTATTCCCTCGAGACGGCCGTGATTCTCTCCTGTCAGGGAAATCTTTCTCTCCCGGGCGAGCCGTAGCTCGCATAGCATAGCGACCTCAGCGCTAAGCACCCCTTTCCTAACTCTGCCTCCCACTGAGCCTGTCACATTCCCCACAGCTGCCTAACAATAACGTCAACTCTCACACGCTGAATGACATCCACACGCGCTCGACGCACCCAGCCATACTGCATCGCGTCCGTCTTCATATGGCCATTCGCTGGCAACGTGCGATATACATCACAGATATAAACCGCTGCGCTATATACATCACAGATCTAAAGTACCGTCCTGAAAAAGAAGAGGGAAAAAGCAACAACGGGGCCAAAAAAAAAAAAAGTCAAAGGCATCAGGTAACAAATGCATCCACAGCAGGTGAACAAGGCAACTGAGGGCTAAGAGAGAGAAGAGAGATTCATTAACACGGAAAAAAACAAGAGGGGGACATTCTTTTAACAGCTACCTCTGCCAGACCTATCTATCTAGCAAATTAGTTTATAGTATAACAACCCTCCAGAACTCCCTGGAAAGAAAGAGAGAAAGAGACTAAGAGAGAGAGAGAGAGAGAGCGCGCGCGAGAGAGAGAGAGAGAGAGAGAAAGGAAACTGAATCATATTTCATATCTGCCACAGGAACCTCATCAGTGCAATAACCCTCCATCTCTGGGGTGTTATCCAACCATCTGCTGCTATATTACTTATCTTTATTTTTCAACTAATTAACAGCATAATCTTCTAAATTCAGCAAGTTAATTATCATTATTGTGGTCTTTGCAGCATCATCAGTCCTTGTAAAGTGCCGTGTCTGTGTCTGGGGAGGAGAGGAGAAAAAGAGAGGGATGAAGGAATGGAGGGGTGGATGGCAGGAGGAGGCGGGGGAGCCTCAGAGAGGGGCCTGTTTTCCTGATGTGAGCTCATTACGTGTTGTGTTGTGTGTATGTGTTGTGTGTGTGTGTGAGGGTATGGCATTGAAAGAGTAAGTACATGCTCTGATGTTTCAAGCCCTTGCACGCATGTGTGTTTCTGTTATGTGTGTGTGTGTGTACAGGTTGTGTACAGGGTCAGGTTGGATTCTGCTGAACAAAAGGTTCCATGCAGGGCGAGGTGCAGAAATGTGCCTTTCTGAGCGCGTGCCAACTTCCCTCCCCATTCCGGTTGCCCTCGATGACAGCCTGCTGAGCACAGCTCTGTACGCACGTTTGTCATCTCGAACACGCACGCATACATCCACATACACCCCTGCGACAGACAGGCCTCTATCCCTACACCCCTCGCCCTTGTCCCCTAGAGCGAGTTTACATGCTAATATCTGGAGGAGCAGCATGCTGGGAACACTTACACCAGAGTGATCAACACTTCATCACTACACCGCAGGCCTGCATGTATACTCCCTACACACACACTCTATGGACATTACAATACACGGTCGTAAACACAAGACCACACCACTGTGAGCACGTGCCAAAGAACAATAAATATACTGTACACTGCAACATTGTCACATTCAGTTAGACTATAGATTTATTTCCTCTTACTAACAATTTACTAATGTTGGTCAGTATGCTGTGATTAAAAAAAAAAATTCAGCAAAGATTTAAATAATCAAGAATGAAAAGAATGCTGTTTTATCTATTAAAAAAAAAATCACATTTAAAATGTGTTTCAGAGGCCACGAACTACTCAGAAATCAGGTGGGTGGGTGCATGTCGGGGGCCCGTCCTGCTGGGGGTGGGGTTGGTGGGCTGCTGTATCTCACATCTCACAATAAATTTTCCCCAGGCACCGGGACAGGCTGGGGACCCTTGACCATCGGGTATTTTTATTATAATAACAACAACAACAATAGTAAAAATTCTTATTATTAAACCATCAGTGATATCACTATTAGTGTTAATTATTCTCACCCTACCACTCACAGGATCACTCCCTCACACACACACACACACACACACACACACACACACACACACACACACAGATGCAAGTTGTGAGATGTGCTTCAGACATCGTCTTCTGTCCTTGTTTTGTCTCGTCCGTCCCTTTTAATGTCACCATTGTTGTCTTTACTTAGATAAAAGAAAATGTATTTCAGATCACGCTTTAGTGATTCCCAGGCAGAAAATGTGTCAATAAATCACACTGTAATCATGGTCTAATTACGTTTTCCTCGCAACACAATGGCAAAAATGTACCGTTTCATCTGTACCACACCTTTCTTCATCGACAACAGAAACGCACAACTTTAAGTGGTGCCCTCTAGCGCTTAAATAAATTAAGTACATTCAGTGGTAATGTATGCAACCACACACTGAGTAATTTAGCACACAGTCAAAGCCACCTTAGATATTTTATATTACAACATTCCGATTCTAAAAGGTATGATGCTTTGTAACTAAATAACTAAAACAAGTACAAAAAAAAGGGGATTACCATCTTTGCTTCTGATTGGACGGGTTGTGGAGAGGAGGGGCCGGGGATCCCGGGAATGTTAGGCACTACGGTGACTGGTCTTACCAGCTAAGACAGAACACATATGGATAACACGGGGAAAGGAGATAAATTGACATAATTAGTCTCTCTGAAGATGTTTTACACCCCCACCTGCTAAGTGTCCACTCCGCTCGCATTCACACACACACACACACACACACACACACACACACACACACACACACACACACACACACACACACACAC
>JAQLOM010000034.1:14505386-14516820 GCA_030068315.1 Chrysichthys thysi
CACACACACACACACACACACACACACACACACACACACACACACACAGACAGACAGACAGACAGACAGACAGACAGTCAAACATCCTACAGGCAAACATGTTGAAATATCTGTAGTGATACAACAAGAAAAGGGAATCAATTAAATGTTGTCAAATGCTTTTCCATACTTGACATCATGAAAAATATAAGAGAAAGTATACTGCATAAACGATTTCCATGATTGGCAGTAGAACACACAGATGCACATTTAACCCTACCACAAAAGTAGAATAATGGAGCTATGTCTTATTGGAATGTCTCTGTGTAAAATGAGTGCCACTGCTAGAGAAGCTCGCTTGATCTTGCCCCACTCAGTCCACACTTGGAGCCAATCTGGTATGGATCAGTCTGAATCCATCATGGAGTTTTACGAGTCTGCCGCGCACACACCACCCACCTTACCCAGCCCTGTACGGGCATGAGTGAAAACGAATGCGGAATGAAGTAATGCAGACTCTAGGTTCTTTACTCCATCTCAGCTCCATACCCTTAATCTGTCACAGTGTCAGGACCCGCAGCGTCGGCGACCTCTCACGACCCCTGTACGTGAGAACAACCAGCGGCGCTTTGTTGTTCGCGGCGGTAGGTTTCACCTGCTAAAAGCCTTGCCGTCAGCCACCAGCAGAGAAATCACTCACTCTGTGATCAACTACCTGTTCTCTGGGTCACTTGCATTCATTCATGTGCACCAAGAACTGGCCATACTAATCCCAAACAAATGTGCCTTGTCTGGATTGTGTCAGTGTCAGCATGCAGGCCTTTCATGAGTTCAGGTGAGTGGCCAATAAACGCTTTTATTTCAGGCTTTCAGATCAGATTCATATAACAAGCAATTAAGAATGTGGGGGGTCAAAAAGCATTGGGAGGCCAAAACAAGGAAAGATATGGTAAGAGTCAAAGACAGAAGGCTTAAAAAAACTCAAAGCACAGCAATAATGCTGCAAACTAAGGAACTGTAGCAAATTAATGAGGTGATTCAGAGATTATTCTGAATAACAAGAAGCCTTCCGCAGACACACACACACACACACACACACACACACACACACACACACACACACACACACACACACACACACTGTAATATCACCAT
Organism: Chrysichthys thysi; assembly: GCA_030068315.1. Taxonomy (NCBI): domain Eukaryota; kingdom Metazoa; phylum Chordata; class Actinopteri; order Siluriformes; family Claroteidae; genus Chrysichthys; species Chrysichthys thysi. The sequence continues at coordinate 14,506,521 of JAQLOM010000034.1, forward strand.
TTGTTACCGATAAAAAAATTGAAAACGATGAGAAGACATTTTTCCTGTTTTAAATTAAAACCAGGAGGGAGCGTTTAGGCAATAATATGAAATAAATGAATGCAATCACAATGTAGGAAAATGGTGATTTTTACAAAAAAAAGAAGGATGAAATTAGAAGGAATGTGTGCGTTTTGCAGAATTGCTGGAGCCCCATTATTAGTCACAGGCTACAGTAAATAGAAGCTGTCTGCTGATTTCCAAACCAATCCCTGCCTGTGGTAAAGCACAAAAATTAAACACCAATCAAAGTCCATTTCTATCATCATAATTCCTCATAGCGAGCCTCACCTTTCCCCTGCGCAGCATTTAGCCCTCTAACAAATCTCACACTTTATTGACCGTCTCAATTTGTTGCCTTTCATATTTCATATTTACGGCCCGCCTCAGCACAATCCCGTTTCTTTTTAAATAGGTATCCGCCGCACCATTTCTGATACGCAGCATAATTTATTAGACGTGGAAATATGGGCGTGCTGGCCTGAATCATGCCCTAATTGATGGCAGCGGGAAGCTGCTGCTGCTCCTGGAAATCATCCCCTCCATCCTTTGCTTCTCTCTGCATCCATCCACATTTGCAGCACTGTGTTACTGCATATTTAACCACCTACCTTGGTGTATTATTTTAAAGCCCACTATTTAGTAGATGGCCCGTAACAATTTTGGGTGTAGTCAGAGATTTGAATAGATTGTGTATTATTTTGGCATATTATTTAGTTCAGAATTTTATGTTTTTGGACATAGAAGGAGATTTTATTAGCGGTTTTACTGTACCAGTGGTGGTTATTATCATGAAATGTGGTTTTATGAATACTGCAACAACAACAACAACCGGTTTTCAGAAACAGTTTTTAGCGGAACAAATCAGGGATGCAATTATCTTACAATAAAAGAGGTGCTGAGATTGACTGGGCAGCGTTCGCCGTGTTTCATGTTGGCAGGGAGAGCTGTAAATTACGGTGCATCCTAACGCAACAGAGGCTGCTTAATCCAGCCGTGCCACGTTCTGCTCCCCCGAGCGCCATTTCAGCAGCAGCACGCTATAAGCCGCCATTACATGACAAAAAAACTAAACCATAATACAATGGAGTTCTGGCAAGGTAATGTGTGAATAACAAACTGAGGTAGCGGAAGAATTCAAGCAAGGATTTATAGCCTAAGAATTCTTTGTGAGTTCGGTTCTGACTTACAGCTGAGAGGACACAGACAAGGCCAGTGTCGGCCCAGTGCAATGCAGGATTTGCTGCCTTTAATGAATTAGCAAGATTAAATCACATTATGACACACTTTAATGCTTAATATTTCAGAATTAATTACAGTTAAGGGTTTAACACTAATGTTAAAATACTCCTACTAATGCATCATCACAGGTAAGCTATTTCTTTTATGAAATTTGGAAATGTGAAAGATTTATAGATCACTTTATACAAATAAGTAGGAAGCTGGAAAATAACTTTAAAGGGGCAAAGCATGCTTGAATGTAGTTTTTGACCTGCATTTTAATGATATGAGTTTACTGTGATGAAACACATTAATGCTGGTGTTGATGTTGAATTTCTTACCAAATTCATAAAAATTGGCATTTCATGGGTGGAAAATGGCTCCACACGCCATCTACTGTTTAAAACCATCCTGAACCATTTAGGACTTGTTTACCTTATGAAATATTTATTTGAAAAAAGATTGGTAATGTACGCTAATTACAGGTGGACGGCGCACCTCCCCCAGCCATAACCCACAATGTGGGAGTCTGTGAAACTGTGCCCATTCTCAAACCTCGTGCCCTGCCCCTCCCCCCTCCTCAGCCTCTCCCTGCCCCCCTTTCAGCCCCTCACCCCATTTTCAGCATTTTTCAAAATGATGCATTGGGTGGAGTTAGGCTCAGAGTTGGGGGTGGAGCTACACCAAAATAATTTTTTATCAGCTGGTAAAGATGGTTTACTAGTTTGACCATCGCAGCCCGCTCTCTGGGAGCACTGTTAGCTGGTCAGACTAAGCTGGCTACAACAAACTAACATTAGGACAATTTTCTATGACTTATTATTACACATGACACAGTGAATTTATCTTTATTCGCTATATTTCAGTGGAATAGGTAATTACGGCTAAATTTTGTCTAAGCTAATTTATGCTTACTTACTTGTTAACATTTCTTCACCAAACAAGGCTCAATCAAGTGAGAGATACTGTGTTAAATAAGCACCTTTCCTTATTTATTAAATGTCTCTTAATCAGATAGTACAATTAAACCCTTATCACTGAAAAGACATCCTGCAGGTTCATGACTATTAGAGTCTTTTCAGTGGTTATGCTAGAGTAACCTGTGATTGAGTCAGATGAGGTGGTTTATTTTTTCAGCTTGTATTTCCTAATCCCTGCTTTAAATAGTTTCCATTCATTTAAATTCCTTATTTAACTGTAATTTTGTCTCACGTTTAATCTTTCCAAAAACCAAACCATTCAGACTGAACATTGTTGCTAAACCACCTTCTTCAGCCAGGATGACAAACAGAAAGTAGCATGTGAGCATGCATGTGCTCTGATGTAAGTGTTTTTTAGACTTTGGTCTTGTGTTGTGATTAAGTGTGCATGCATAGAGAATGCAGAGAATCAAGCAGATGGTAGAATATGGCTCTCCTGAGTACAAAACTATTTCCATTGATGCACTGGGAAGCTATTGAGGGATTCCTCAACTGTGTTTTACTGTAAGTGGCCATGTACTGTGTATATAATTGCTTATAATTTCAGCCAACCATGCTGTAGAAAATTGCATTTAGGTGTAATTTGATCATTGATAGACTGGTATTGAGGGGAGATAAAGAAGCGTGCTTGATGCAGTTTTCTCCTCATCTTCAGCCGACTGTGATAAGCTGTAACATCCTCTAATTCCAGCAGATAGAATGACATTTTTTTCAATTTGGTCCCACTGACTAAAGCCATGATGAATGGCTGAATGGTCCATTTCCTTACACTTTTTCTTGCTAACCTCGCCTGACAGCTTATATATTGCCTACCTAGTAATTTGCTTGACCATAATTGCTAGGCAGAGACTTGCCTTTAACAGGGTTCCTCACCACCCTCTGTAGGTGAGAAAATGCAATTACAGACATGATGAGCCCCGGCATGACTGACCAGCAGCATCTGCCACCGCCATTCCCAAACCTCTCCTGTTGCCATTAATAGAGCTCCAGCAGCAAACGAACATCCTCACACGTTTTCTCTAATAAAACTTTAATTAAAAGGCATGAAGGAATTTCATTGATTAACAGCGTCTGCGATTAAAGTGCACGCCTGCCATTTATTCCTTGGCTCACGATCTTCTTCCCCCTGTAGGTTGTCTAATCGTGGAGGGTGTGCATATTGATAAAGCAGCCTGATGAATGCTGATATGAGCGAGCACTGATGGAGTGATCAAATTGCACACAGCACCAGGTTCGAGCAGGACCAGCTGGAGCGGCTCACTCCGGTGGGACTGCACATTTCACAGCTATCTCTGGTGTACCTGCAGAAACACACTTCTGAAACCTCGCCTAACGTCTCTAATAACTGATTTTTATGATGCACCGCAGTGCTTTCTTTGCGGTTCTGTGTTCTACAGCCTAAAAAAAATTAAGCTAATTGATGCTACTCATGTTGGTAGTAATCCTTCAGATTTTGCACTTGGTGCAGGTACTGAACATGAATTAACGGGATTATTAAGTTTTAGGGTGTAGAAGCCACATGGGATTCCGCCTTCTAATGTTGGTGTCAAAGTGCTGCAAACAGCATGAGTGAGGAGAAAACAGGTAATTCAGTCATAATCAGCAGAGCTGCCGCGGCGAGCTGTGGCTCCTGTAGAACGGCCCAAATACCTGGCGTAGGCCGGCTTGTGCTAAATTAGAATTCACAGTGGGCTGACATTCTCATTACAACAACCTCTACAGGTAATCAGTGTACAGGGAGAAGGCAAAAATGATGTGGGCAAGGCTACCAATATCAGTGCTCTTGATGAGAGGGAGGAGGGGAGAAAGCAAGGCTGTTATGTCAATGGCAAACCAGTAATTAAAACATGGCACAATACAAATTTTGTAACAAGGACATGCAGCCTTTTAACTCGCGGAGCAGCGGGTCAAAGTCAGCCAATGACGGAGGTTTGATGGGATTTTAAGAGTTTTTGAATCATTTAGCAGGACAGAAAGGGCCGGGGAGGGAAAGCGAGCCGGAGACAGTACACTGATAAATGCTCTCCTCAGTGATGTTCAGGGCAGGAGGGGACACTGGAGTTCACTCACCTGTTCTCACTCATTCTGTCATCCATCTGAGACAAGATGTATAGCCAGTGGGAATGTGTAATTACACGAGGGATAAAGTGGTCCTGTATACCAGCATAATTACAGAGTACAGGGTGATTAGAATACATACAGTACTGTGCAAAAAAAAAAAAGCCTTAAACTTTCTAAAGTAGAGATGACTTCAGAAGTAACACAATGAAAGCTTTCTACTTAAAAGAAAACCACTATAATATGCAGTAAACAGTAATAAACTGCACAAAGTCCATTTTTAGTGTGATGACTATTTGCTTTTTTCCTTAAATAGTAGTCCCAGGCACAATTTGTGCCTTTTATAAGGAAACGAGCTGTTAAGTTTTATCGAGTATTTTTTGCATTATGTTTTTTGTTTGAAAAATGGTCTCTTACGTATGTAATATGTTGCTTCCTTAATTGACATAAACATTTTTCGAACAAAAAAAAAAAGAAAAAAAGAAAAAGAATGTTTGGAAATCTAAAATGTTTTTGTACTGACTCTAATGCAGAATTCATAAAATAAGTATCTATAACAAACTTTGCACTTAAAAAATAGGGTGCCTCAGACTTTTGTACGGTATTGTGTACATGCAGTATATGTGTGTATTGATTGTATATTAGATTGGGATATGTTTTCTGCTCATTTTGAATTGGCTCTTCTGCACAGAAATGAAATGAAATAGAGTATTTGGATGTTCACAGAATTGTAAGTAAAAAGCATCTAAACTGCAAAATTGATAAGTGTTCACCTCTATGTTATAAGCGATATAAGGACTATTAGTTCACTTTTCAGATTTCACACTAAATGTTTGATCCACTAATTGTGTCCAATTGTATGCTTGCACAACAGATATCTGAGACTTTAGGATGTCTTACAGCTAAAATAGCAGGTCAGATCACTTCAGCTGTCATGACCACCAAGTGGCTTCAAGTTTTTTGTGGGAAAAAGCTTGAGAAGGGTCTAAAACATGAGCAAACCTTTGAACCGTCTCAGGAGTACTGTGAAATCCGTTAAAAAAGGGGGGGAAATTATGGCACAACCCGGATGCTACCAAGATTAGACCAAACTGAGTGCTCTGGTAAGAAAAGCAATTGTCAGAGATGTGTCCAAGAGTCCAGCTATGATGCTGAAGGAAATACAGAGCTCACTGGCTGAGATAGGAAACCAGGCAGGCCTTAACAGTATCAACGGCTCTTCACAGATCTGGCCTCTTCTGAGAAAGGCCAGGTTAGAAAATCTGAGAGCTTTTGGGAAAAGATTTTGTGGTCTGATCAGACTAAAGTGGAGCCATTTGGTCTGAAGCTAAAGCCTACTATTTAGGGGAAAACCAAATATAGCCCAACACCCAGGTAACACCGTTCCTGTAGGAGGATCAGGAAAGCTTGTTGCCATCACAGGTAAAATTGCTAGCCAAATATAAGTGAACTGTCGCAGAGAAACGGTTCCAGTCAAAGCCCAGATGGGACAATCTGTAACATGACCTGAAAATTGCTGCCACAACATTCTCCATCTAATTCAGCAGGGTTGGAGAAAAATCTGCATTGAGTAATGGGGAAAAAATGCCAAAATCAAAATGTGCAAAGCTCATACACAAACCAAAGACAACACAAATTTTAATTGCTACAAAATGACCATGCACACTGAGCGAGTGAATACTGATCATTAAGCAGATTTAGATATTTTTTCCCCCTTAAATACGTATAAGGGCATATATCTAGTCTGAGAATATATATTTATATAGGAGTGATAAAAAGTCTCTTTACATTGGTTACATTGGTTTGATGGACGACTGAAGGATAAGAGTGAAATAAATGCTGCTGCAGTGTTATACATCATTTAACTGTATAGTGTCATGTCAATTGTAAGCAGCTCCTGTGATGTATTAAATCATACCACAGTGATAATTTAAAACAATGTTGTTTCATATAACACTTGTACAAAATAGCAAACGGTCTCCATGCCTGTCTGCCATGGAGCTTATCATTTTAATCACTCTGTTGTTGGCTAAAAGAAAATGACAACATGTCCACTCTAAGAGTAACTAAATAATGAAAGGTGTGTGTTTTGGCTCCTGTTCAAAAGCCAATGTATGATACGATACAGTACGACGGCAGATCCACAGTGTTACTTCAGTTACTGCAGTGTTATCCACTCTGCGGCTTCATTTAGACCTGCTAATTAGCTAATTAGCTGGTGGTTAAAAGTGATATGAATGGCTCATCAATCTTCTCATCACTAAAAATAAACACTCAGCATCAGAACAGCATGAATTATTAAAGTGTAGACGGTGGAGGGCAGCGAGAGAGCTGACGAGAGGCTGATCACAAGGAGCTGGGGCCTAGGGACGCTCTTTCAATCTCTCTCTCTCTCTCTCTCTCTCTCTCTCTCTCTCTCTCTCTCTCTCTCTCTCTCTCTCTCTTTCTTCCCTCCACTTTGGCCTTGCCAAACTTTATTTCACACACAGATGGTTCAATCAGCTGTAGCCTAGTAAAGCAGATTAATTTGGTGTTTATCAGTGTGGTGTCTAATACTGTACTGATGTTTATGGATAGTGGGTTTTTTTTTTTTAACAAGAAACATAATTCTACTTTATCTACTACATTGTTTCACTAGTTTTCTTAGCATCCCATCAGTCACATGATTCTTCTGTTGCACTGAATTTCTGGTTTCTGTGCACAATGCTAACATAACTAAAGGTAAAACATGGTGACAGTTACACGTCTTACTTTGGAAGAGATTCAATTGTACATTGGTAAAATCCATAAAATTGTGAGAAAATGTAATTTCCCCTAAACTGCTGATTCCACTTAAACTGGAAGACAATTCCTTTCCCTTATATACTCATGGCCACGTTAAAAATAACACTTGTACACCTGATTATTAATACAATTATCCAATCAATCATCCAGTTATATGGCAGCAGTGCAATGCATAAAGCCATAGAGATACAGGTCAAGAGCTTCATAATTTCAGTGATTGCACTGACTTTATCTGTGATCTGGCTGTTGGTGCTAGATGGGCTGGTTAGAGTGTTTCAGGATCTGTTAACCTTCTAGGATTCTCACACACAACAGTTGGTTAGTCTATAGAATTTCCACAGAGGGGTGTGAAAAACAAAAGAACATTGAGAGAGTGGCAATTCCCTAACAAGGGTCAGAAACCCTTTGTTGAAGACAGACGTCAGAGGGGAATGGCCAGAACGATTCAAGCAGACAGTGAGGCTGGGGTAACTCAAATAACCACCCTTTACAACCATGATGAGCAGAAAAGCAGCTCAGAATACACCACACATCATACTTTAAAGCAGATGAGCTACAATAGCGCCACATAGGGTTCTATTCCTGTTAGCCAAGAACAGGGATCTGAGGCCACCGGCTCACCGGCTCACCGGCTGGTCACCGGTTTAAACTATTCAAAGCAGTGCTTTTTTAAAAATTTTTTATTTCAACTATCCAATTTCTGTGAACCTGTGCCTACTGTAGCTTCAGATTCCCATTAGCAATACCAAGTTAAACATCCCAGCTGTCCTATAACATAGCTAGCTAGATAATACAACCATGAGACAGTGTGGCAGGGAGGATTGGCTGTATTGCGCGCATGCTGAAGATTATTGTATGTACTGAAGTGTATTAGGGCAGTTGATTATCAGTATAAATGAAAATGAATCTTCTTAATGAAGCACAGACACAATCACATTGAGGCAGTCAGCCCGTTATTTGGTCCTCAAAATGGCAGCGATTATACATTGTGACATCTATGAAACGCAAGGATAATTAATGAAATGTCATCTAATTAATTCTAATTACATGTTTATGACAATGAAATATGCTTATAAAGTTCTAGCTGTATACTACATTAAATACATTAGAAAATTGATTTATAATTGGCAATATTGTAAACCTATTTTTAGGATCTCAAGTGAGTTCAGATGTACATTATGAGATTGCAGCCTAATCTTTGTAAGAACCACGACTCATTTCTGGATCTTCCTACTGCTGTGTTATTTCTCTTGAATTTCCTTTAGGCAGAACAGTATCCGCAGTGAGAGAGAGAGAGAGAGAGAGAGAGAGAGAGAGAGAGAGAGAGAGAGAGAGAGAGAGAGAGAAAGTGTGTGTGAGAGAGAGAGATTAGGTTAAAAATAGTTAGCATATGGCAGAATATGATTGAGTTTCCAGGGCTTTGAAAATTCACTCTAATTATTCAACAGTCTCCTTCTGTCATGCAGCCCTAGCATACCTGCTCTGGCCAACACGAGTCCCTCCCACTATTATACATAATTCGGCTGCTTAATTGGCACGGATCATGTGAAAAGTGGGCTAGGGAAAATCCTCTGAGACTAATGGGGCCACATATAAGTGCCTCCATCAGAACAGCAGTCCCTTAGGTGAGGGAAGTCAGCAAATATTTCATCTGCCGGACTATCAGAGTGCCTCACCTCTGGAACCTGACTCACACTTGCACAGTGAAATGAGTATGTACAGCGTGTGAAGTGAGCTTGTGTAGACTTCGGCTGACAGTTGTATTTATAGCTGGAGTGGTGAGATGACGGATGTTAATGCCAATGGAATTATGCAGTGTTCTGTTGCTGCCATAATGATATGTTGGACTTGAGCAGAGAGGTTAACTAAACCAGTCATTTAAGTTATAAGTGGGCCAGTGGCATACTTAAGAACAGAAAACATGCTCCTCTTCCAAATATACAGAACAATGAAGCATTCAGAGAAATTTGAGATGTATTGTTTTTGTATATATTTAAATACCTCATAATAGCGGTCCCTAAAGACACATAATTCTTAGCTTGAATCTCGAGCTTCAAGAAGGCGCTCTCGTAAGCAGTAGAGTACGTTCTTGCGTAACCTTGAGTTCACAGAGAGAGTCATTAAACAGAGAAAAACTCTAACCTTGACCAGAGTGAGAGTCTGCCATATATCTACCAAGCTGCAGAAACACATACAGCACTTTATCTGATCCCAAAAATGGGATAGGTTTCACAGAAAAAGAGAAAGAGGACTTCATCTGAAACAAAGATAAGACCTTGTAGGGGTTTATGATGTCACAATTATATCCCATTGGCCAAAGAAGGGCAGGAGGTTATGTGGCAATAATATAAAAGGTTCAAGCCAAGTCGATACAAATTGCGGCCACAACAGGAATCAATTTTTGACATTTCACCTCTGCATATGAGGGTCCACTGACCTAGACAATCAAATTTACAGCACTGTCACACTATGTGGCTGCTGCATCTTGTTGAAAGTTTTAGTGTAAGAAGTTGAAGATGCTGAACAGCATATGTATATAGTTTCCTGAAATCCTTGTTCTACTTTGCATATCACATTCTCTGGTGATGTGACAACCATGTCTTACTGCCTCCTTTATTCCAACTACACAAACAGCACGTTTCAGGTACCGGCTTATTGAGGTAATCACGATTTGAAAAGTATTTTGGGTAATATTGTTCCCTTACCTGAACATACATGTGGCACAATTTTTAAAGCCATATATTTAGCAAAAAAGAGACAATTTGATGACACTGGATAATAATAATAATAATAATAATAATAATAATAATAATAATAATAATAATAATAATAAATGACTGTACCGTATAATGATAAAGGTCATATAACATTCAGAGCATATCAGACACTGACACCGACAGACCACAGAAAGACTACTAACAGCATAATTTGTCAGAGAGAAAAGGATCATCCCATCCACATGAGCTGTAAATTCCAGCGCTTCTGCTGATCACACTGCCTCAGGAACAATTGGCTGATCAAACACGTAGATCAAAGCAGGATTATGGGTAATCCACAAGCAAGTGCAGGCTCTGATCCACCACAAATACAGACTGCAAACACAAGTACATCTTCAACATATAGCTCAATCCTAAAGCTTGCTCACTTACACACACACACACACACACACACACACACACACACACACACACACACACACACACACACACACACACACA
>JAQLOM010000034.1:14561601-14571823 GCA_030068315.1 Chrysichthys thysi
ATATATACATCATCAACATCGTCAACGCTGTCTGCCAGCCAGAGGCTTCTCAGAGGAACACATGGCTTAGAGCAGCCAATCCACCTAATGTGCATGTCTTTGGCCTGTGGGAGGAAACCAGAGTACCTAGTGGAAACCCACACGGACACAGGGAGGACATGCAAACTGCACACAGAAAGGCAGCCGTGCCAAACCCAGGGTTCCATCCCAGGTGCTAAACACTTAGCCACCGCGCCACCCGATATATATAAATTCTTTTATTTTTTAAACAAAAACAAGACCCTACCTGTGGTTACAAGATGCCAAGAAATTGATGCTTTTGTTCTGCCTTGCGATTGCAATGCACAGCTCACAGGACACTGGAGCCAATCCCAGCAGACTTCAGGCGAGAGGCTAGGTAAACCCTGGACAGGTTGCCAATCCACCGCATGGCCAACACACAGAGACGGACAACCATTCACAATCACATTCATACCCATGATATTCATTACTATGATATTCATAACTATGATATTCATAACTATGGGCAATTTAGAGTAGCCAGTTAGCCTAATCCCCTCTGTCTCATGTCTTTCGTCTGTGGGAGGAAACCGGAGTACCCAGAGGAAACCCACACAGACACAGCAAGAACATGCAGACTCCACATAGAAAGGCGCCCAAGTCGACCTCAGGGATCTAACCCAGGAAGCGATAGTGCTAACCACTACACCACTGTGTCACCCCCGTTCCCAATTCCATGCATTTTAAATACAATGTTCTTGAGTATTTCACAGAGAAGAGAAAGAGAAACCAATATTCCATTGGTTCCAGATTTGCGTGATTGTGAGGCAGTGAGCACACTGTCCACTTAGCTTCCATAAAAAATATTGATGAACCTAATGATCAAGATTTTCTCTGTGCTCTGTTCACTTTTCAGTGTAGGAGGAGCACACAGGAGAGTTAATAACAGGGTTGCCAGATTGGGCTAACTGCAGCTGCCAAGATCTTATTTTACAGCAATTAAATCGAATAAATTTCCACAAAATGGCAAACTGTAAGTATAGACAATGTGTCTGATGTACAGAAAGAATGGGAAAGGAAAAAAGAGAATATGATCTGGTTAATGTCTGTACAGTTGCAATCAGAAGTTTATATACAGTCATCATGACACGAATGTCACAGAAATATTGGTCTGATTTTTTTTTTTTAACTGTTTTCCTTTTTCTTAGAGAAAGAATGATTGTACAACATACATCTTCAAAGAAAAAAGCCCAAAACAAAAAAACAAACAAACAAAAACCCCAGGAATTTGATGCATATATTTGAATTTATTTGGGGTTTTCTTAAATCAACACAGGGTCAAAATTATACATACAGAGTCCAAAATATACATACACCCACTTATTAATGGTTATTAATTCAGTCATGCAAAAAAGTTCCAAAATGTATTTTAATTTAACTCTACCAATTGTGCCAAGAAGAGAGGTCAAATATCCAACTAGAATTATGCCAGAAGTTTGAGCTAGCCAGCTAGCTAATCTTGCTTGAGGCTATGTCATTTTCAGTGTTGTCCTGCTGCACCAATATCTAAGGTCCTGAGACACTGATCTTCTTCTTCTTCTTCTTGTTATTATTATTATTATTATTATTATTATTATTATTATTAAGCTCATCAGTGCAATTAGAGTTGCCTTCATATCTGCTAAAATATTGCTCAGATACTTACAGCATGGTTTTCCTTTAAAAGTCAAGAACAAAATACTTCAAATACTGAGCAGGGTTCTTTCTGCACTTGCAAATTTATTTTGTTCTCATACAAAATACATGTGCACATTCAAATTGATATCGTTTCTGCACAGATTTGCTTTACTCATGCATATTTGAATGTGCAACTATGTGCATATTTGAAATGATGCCGCCTTCACATGAATGTACTCTTTTCACTTGTTATGAGTGTTCAGATTTCATTCTCTTTGCTCTCAGATTTTCAGTGCAACAACTCTCAGAATGGGTTACAGGTTGCACCCAGTGATATTCTCACTACTTACTTCATTCTCTAGCTTTATTGCAAATTACATTCTTTTTAATATTCTAGGTGATTTTTGAATTTACTTAAATTGTGTGTTCGTACATGGAAGAACAGTTTAATTTGGCTAATTTGCCACTAATGTGTCTCATCCTGAAAATGTCATTAATTACCTGTACATTCAGATGTAAAATATGCATAGTTTAACACATATTATGTAAGGTAGCTGACATCAGGTAGCACTGAATCCAGTCTGTCACTGTTATTTATATCATGTGCATTTTTTCCACATTATTTCATGGTGTTTTTAGATAAAAATAAAAAACTTGTCTTGTCTTTAAACAGAAATCCTATGTCCAAAAAAGTTTTTTACGTTGGCCTCATCAAACAATAACACATTTTTTTCACATGTTTTGGACTGATTTTTCCCCCAGATTTAGATGTTTTTTTCCTTTGTGTGATTGTTTATTTATTTATTTGTTTTGTGGGACGTTTTTTCAATTATGACTTTCAAGGTGTGACTATAACTTGCCAGATATTGAATCTGCTTCTTAAATGTTGCTGAAGGTCTCTTGGCCACCTCCCTGATAAGAATCCGTCTTGTCCTTTCATCAATCTGGAGGGACGTCCTGTTCTTAGCAATGTCCCCGTGTTGCCCCATTTTCTCCACTTCTGGATAAAGGCCATCATGCTCTTCCATGGTACATCTGATGTTTTGGAAAAATCTTTTGCACGCTCTCTCCTTATTAATACTTTCTACAATGCGAGCTTTTACATATTCTGTAAGTATTCTTTGTGCACCTTGGTTTCAGTAATTGGATGTGATTGGTTAATTCTGAACACAGTCACGTGCCCTATTACAAACTTTTCTGCATACTTATGCAACGATTTTGTTGCAAATGTTTTATTTCCCTTTCTTCTTTTCCCCTAAAGCAATTTCTATTTTTTTTTTTTAATTAGCTACTATATCACATTAAAGGTGATAACGATCTAACATGATATGAAAAATGGCAATTTGAATGGCAATTTGTTTAGACTTTTTATTTTATTTATATCCCATGTATATACTCATAATATTATATACAATTCCTCCCAGAGCGAGTGCATCTATTTCCCACCTGGCTCCAGCAGGTTAGGCCTGGTTGCTCTCTGCTCTCTGTGTGAAGGGCGCTGGGCTCGTCTGCTTTAATGGAGCGGTGGTGACTGCAGAAGGCGGACTGAGTGTGGCCCTCAGCTGTCACTCAAAGAGCTGCATGTCAGCTCTGAGCTGGGCTGCAGCCGGCCGGATTACAGGGCAGTTACCATAGCTGTCAGATTACTGACAACCTGACACCCGCGCACACTGCTCCTCTCTTAGTGTTGCTTTGTTTCTCTGCAACACACCTCGAATGGGAGAATTATCCAACAACATAAAAGCATAAGAGAGAGAAAAAGGAGCGAGATGCAAATGGCAGAAGAGAATAAACATGTTGGATTTTGAGTTCCAAGTTGTCTCTGCTTTGTGATGAAGTAGCCTGGGCTATATAAGGCCACAGACTAATGGACATTTTGAATGAAGGAGGGATTAAAGAAAGGTGTCTTAGTAGTGCCAAATACTCCACTCCTCATCCTCTTCACCATCCATAACAAGAGCTGTGATTAGTTTGTTTTTAGTGATCTTGCACTGATGCACTTGTCTTATTGCAAAAGCTCCATAAATGGCGACAGGCACTTTGACCATTTCTCCTGTTCTCTGAGCCTCATCTTTCTTGCCAGAGTTCCAGTAAAAACATCACAAATGAACTTCATTTTCTTTCTTGTAAGAAATTATAGGGGAAAAATTAGTTTGATGGTAAAGGAGTGGCACGAGTATGTCAGTGCTAAAATCACTTAAAAGATTTTGCATAATGGTGAGTTGAAAAAGCAGTGGTAGCTAGAAGTATTTTAATGATGGGATAGACAGTGAGGGTTGGACACGGGTCAGCGAATGGGTTTAAATTTTTCATTCGTCACATCTGAGCGACCCTGCATAAGAGACTGTCATTCTACTCCTCTCAAATGAGCACCATTGAGAGAGATAGAGAAGGAGAGAGACAGAAAGAAGCGAGAAATTTACATCCCTTTATCTGGCACACGAAAAACACCCAATTACAAGAGCAAAGCAAAGGACCAGACTTTCCTAGACAGTTGATGTGGCACTATTTTACTCTTAAGACAGAGGTGGGTAGTTTGTGTCTTCTGCCAACCCGTGTGAAGCAAATCAAACCAAGCCACTACATGAGGATTGGATGATACCATCACCTTTCGGACCCACTTGCATCAAATAACCCTTTTTTCACTCAGCATTTATATTGCAATCGTGATTACTGAGTAACCCAGAGTCTTGAGTTCTGGGCTAAAAGAGTCCAACTTTCTGGGTCTAGCAGAGAAGTTTCACCCACTCTAAATCCATAAGAGTTCTGCCCTGTGCCCTGACCCTTGCTGTGTTTTTCCGTCCTCTCCACCTCTCTGTTAACAAGCACGGCTACTGCTATCAGCCAGGCCATGATGTGGCTGCTTGGTTAATGAGCCTGGGTCCAACACACAGCCTCACTGCTAAACAATTATAGTTAGTTAGAGAGCACAGGTTAATATTCCCTCATGTCCCTCTGTGCTTTGCTCGCCTTGGTGTTCTTCGCTAGTCCTAATGAAAGTTATAAGACCTGTCTGCAATGATAAGCAGCCTCTCAGCTCTGCCTGCTCCATTATGCCCTGCTCTCAGCCTATGCTTTGCATAGCCTAAAGCATCTATTAAAATCCCCTTGTAAAATTCATAAAACAAAAATGTGGTGGGTCAAGTCTAGAGGGAGCCAGAGTAAGCTCCTTATTAGCAGCCAGTAGAAAACACAGAGCCAATTACATATCCTGAACAAGGAGGAATCAGAATCAGCATTGGGGAATAAGTCTCTCTCTCTCTCGCTCTCTCTCTATCTCTCTCTCTCTCTGGTTTGGCTGTAGGTGCAGGGTATGGGTTTGGTTCGAGTGTAATTACAGCGAAAGTGTTTAGTGTAGATGGAGCCTCTGCTTCTTCACTTGGAGTCACTCAACTACAAACTCATGTAAATCTTTACTCTGCTCCACATCTTAAATTGGTGGGTTTAGGGGGGATTCGGAGTAGGAGCCAGGCTTGGGAGGGAAGAGCCGAGGAGCCGAGAGCTCCAGAGATATGTAAAGATTCTAAGTCTGGAATTTTAAAATGCTACAAATTAGACCCGACATTAGACACCCTCACCCACAGAGCTGCAGGAAGGAGAATGAAACAGAATAAATAAGAATAAGACGGCTTTCCCCCTTCTTATAGGCTGACATTAATCCTTTCATGTGCAATGACAGCTAACAGCACTTGGCTTCCTCCCCTGATGCCAGTGTAAAGCTGGGAGATTTTCTGACATGCTGGGGATGGAAGAGACTCCATTACTGCTCCATTTCTGATGGAGCCCTCCACTGTAATGCAGTACAGTACTAAAATCTATAAAACACACTTTACACCATGCACGTGAAATAAACATTAATGGTAATAAACGCGACTATTTTCAATTTTAACTATCAGGACACTTTAGAAGGTGTGAGTAAATGAAGGTGAAGCTGGTTTAGTGGCAGGATGGAGGTCTGAGATCCTTACAGACTGTATAAAAGTAAATCAAAGGCCTGGATTTGCAATCAACCTGGCAAAGGCTGGCAGTGGTAAATGCATGTTACAATGCAGGTAAATCTGGTTTATTTATGCACGCACACACACACATGCGCACACACACGCACGCACGCACGCACGCACGCACACACACACACACACACACACATATGTTATTTATTTATTTAATGCATTTATTAGCACTTTTAAGTATGATTTTCTTCATTATTCTCTTTTTTTATATACAGTAAATGCACTGTACGTTTATGTGAGTGTGGATAAGCATTTCTGATGAGTGAAGATAGCAATGTGGCATTTTGTATTCTATTTTGTACCATGGCTACATATTAGATTTGTATTTCATAATGAATATTCAATATTCAATTCATAATTAGAAAAAAAAAACAGCATATAATCAAACTATGACTGGAGGAGACTGTTCCTAAACAGTGCACTTCGCAAGTCTCAACTTACAAGCTAATCTTACAGAACATAAATATACAGAACAGTAAAAATACTTGCTACCTCAAAGCCTATCTTTAGTTTTCAACAAGCACGTTTCTTAGGTCAGGACGCAAAATGAATCTATTTTGTTCATGCGGTGTGTGTGAATGCAGGTGTAGGATTAATAATTCTGAGTTTTATCTCATTTGAGCTTAAATACAATTAAGATCTGACAAAAAAACAAAACCCTTCATAGTTATTACGTAAAAAGTAGGAGAATTTGATATGAAGCCTAATTATATTAGCAGGACACTTGGGAGTTGTGTCAGAATAATAAAGTGAATAATTCCTTGGTGAGATCTGGTGAAATATCTGGATTCCATTGTGTAGGAAGTGTGTATTCATACAGTACATATATGAGGTGGCCAAAGAGAAAGCGAGGATTTTCTTGGTTTTCACACCAGTACATTTAAAGTAATTGTTGAACAGGGGTTCCATAAATATTGGAATAATAAGGTTTTTAATTATACAATATCACATCATTTCAGTTATCCTCATTTTGTTTTTCCACAAAGGTCACTGGGTTTTGTTTCAACAGAAAAACCTTGACCACTAATCATGAAATATCTGTATATTATATCCTTAAAAATGCTGAATGCCTTATTTTGAATATGTTTTTGTCAGATTTCTAAAATCCACAAATACATATGTGCATGGATTTTGTACACATATCACAGATGAAGTGACCAGATGGCAAATGCTGATTGAGTGAACTCAAACACTGAGATGTAACAAATTTATTTCGTTTAAGAAACTGCAGGTGGCAAAAGCTACACTGCTTATGTTTAGTCGACATTGTGTTAGACGCATGTTCAACTAATTATTATAGTATGTACTATATTATTATTTTGCTTTATGATTTCTAAAATACCAAAATGGTTTTTTACAGGCCAAATATGTATAATGCAAAATACTATATAACAAATTCAGTAAAGGTGTTGAAAACCCAATTTATCTAGCAAATAAAGATATGCTTTACTGCATACAGTACTGTTTCTTGAATAAAGGCAAAAGCAAATGCATAAAAAGTATTTTAAAAATCCACGACATAATCAAATTACAATTATAAAATGCATATACAGGCTAAACAAAGTGATTGGTCTGTTCTAAGGGTCTTAACTGTAAATGTAACTAAAGTTTTATGTTGCAACTTTAAACCAAGCGCCCCCTCTCAGATGTGACAGGAGATGTGAATGATCTGTTCAGTTAACTGTGTCACAACTGTATCATACAATCAATAATCTGAAACTAAATAAGAAACAACTATACAAAGCCCAACACAGCAAAACAACAGTCCACATGTGTTCAAGGTGAGACCTATGGGAAACATAAATAGATCATATTTACAAATGTTTGCTACATTTCTCAGAAATATATTGTAAAATATCCTGGTTGTTCTGGCAGCATGCGAGCTTATTTCTCCGACAGTGATTGGTGAAGAATATCTCTGCTTTGATCTGAGACTTTGACTAACATCTTAACCCACTTAGCGCAATTAGTGCTTCATTAGAGAGGCTAACTAACTATTGCTTCTCTCCATAATGATTTGCAACAGTGTACACATAAAAGTACGTAATCAATGCTTCCCAATTACGCCTCAAGTGCAACCACTATTTCAGATAAAGTGGATGATAATATGGAGACGTAGCAGCCTGTGAGCTAGCAGGAGCGTTTAATTGCACTGCTCTTCCTCACAGCCGCCAGATTTCTCTTCCCTAATGAAGTGTCATCTGAAAAAAAAGGTCTATTGATTTTTACAGTGCTCAGCCTCCGCCACAAATATGTAATTATCCGTTTTATATCTGGCAGGGGGATAGGAGTAATCTATAGTATCTAGCCTTTGTGCTCCACTGACAGGCTGGTATAGCACTTTTACCCTTTTCAAAATATGCGGCATTCTGATGAATGAACTTTAGACAAATGTTGTTCTGCCATTTGAGATAAAAACTATAATTTCACACGTCAGTGGGGAATGGACCTGATTGAGATTTCTCCACAGCATCTCTCCACGATGTTTCACATACACGTGCCACACTTTAAGGGATACACATATTCTCGTATAATGGAATAATGTCTTCTTTTTTTTTTTTTAACCAAAAAATGCATGTTTATCACCTAGAAATGCTAAACATATTCTGAATGTTATAAAACTAACCCAGCGAGCAGATTACTTTTGAAACATGCTCAGATATTCTCTCACCCATTTCCCATGACTTCACTTAGTCTGAGCTTCAGACATTTAACTTTTGCTTCCCCTCCTCCTCTCCCTCACTGCTCTCCCTTGCCTCATCTGTCTGTCTGTCTGTCTGTCTCTCTCTCTCTCTCTCTCTCCCTCTCTCTCTGTCTCTCTCTCTCTGTCTGAGGACCAGCGATGGACGAGCAACTGTAAGCCTACCCCTCACTGTGCTGCCCTTCACCATAATAAAAAGCCATTACCTTGACCGCTGACACGAGGCTGAGAGTGAGGGTCGGCCCTGATATTTATTGATGAAACTCTGAGCTCCCAATCTGCTGCACTGAGTGGGCATCATACAGCTGTCAGGCCAGACAGGCTTCAGCGCCGTGATGGCCCTCGACATGGCCCATCTATAATTTATGAACTACACTGCAAACAACTGCAAAACAACACTGCTGCCCTGCCAGCCCAGGGATTATCCTTCTCACGAGCTAAAGGGCAAGAGGAAAGAGAGAGAGAGAGAGAGAGAGAGAGAGAGAGAGAGAGAGAGAATGCATGTGTGTGTGCGTGTGTGTGTGTGTGTGTGTGTGTGCATGCGTGCATGCATGTATGCACAGACGAAGGGGAAACAATGGGAGTTTATGTGCATCTAGGTAAGTTTAAGTGAGTGCCCGTGTACTGTAGAGGTGGTGAAGGGATCCTGAATGTGGAAGTAAATAAACTCAACATGCTGTGTTAAATATTCAAGAAGAGGTTTGACTCTCCAGAGACCGATGGAGTGAATAATATAACAATAGTATTTACAGTGAGAGATTTAGACTCGGTGCACTGTGGCATCATATGCTGTACTACACTCTAAACTATTATACCTCAGGCTTAGAGACAGAGACAGAGAGAGAGAGAGAGAGAGAGAGAGAGAGAGAGAGAGAACCTGAACAGGACAATTTCTCCGCCGCACCACCAGCATGAGGTAAGAGCAGTTTAATAACAGGACAAACAGGCCTCAGTGTTAGCTGTCTAACATCAACAACAACTATGACACCTTAATGATTTCATCTTTTTTCCATTACCTCCCCCATTGCTAGTACCACCATTTTATCCTAAACCAATAAATTACCATTAGTAATACTACATCTACTAGTATTTCTCTTTACCGCCATAATTGGATGCACTGCTAGTGCTGCTCTACTGCTGTCCTGCCCACAGCTCCAACCTTCATGAATCTGTTTAATGATGTAGTTATTACTGTAATAACCAAAGGTTGCATTGATCTTATTGTAATTAATGACAAACAGATGTTAACCATTTCCCTAATGGTGAATTTACCAAGCCAGACCAATTACACACAATTAATCATTACTACAAGCATACATAGTGTTTTTGCAATGTTGTGATTTAGAGGCACTTTAATAAACACATTTCAAGATATTCTTATACAAATACGATCAAAATTAAGCTCAAATCATTTATCAGACAAGTGTGACAATAAAAGTACGTACATACAAGATTCGATTACATCTTGGTGTTTGCATGATTATTTCATGTTAAGCACTGAGGGCAAACGATTTTGCACACCTTGTATACATCACGTCTAACTGAATTTTGTAAAAACTTTTAGTTTTAATCCTAATGCCATTAAGTCTGTTTCAAACCAGACAAGACTTCATGAACCACTGGAATAAAAATCCAGAATCCAGACGATAAATACTTAATGCATGATGTTTTCCCCTTTATTTGAGGGCTGCATGATGAAATAGAACACAAATCAGATTTCACCGAATTACACCATGCATGTGTATTAGCACTGTATTTCAGATTGAAGTGTGTGTGTGTGTGTGTGTGTGTGTGTGTGTGTGTGTGTGTGTGTGTGTGTGTGTGTGTGTGTGTG
>JAQLOM010000034.1:14776230-14789373 GCA_030068315.1 Chrysichthys thysi
CTCTCTCTCACACACACACACACACACACACACACACACACACACACACACACACACACACACACACACACACCTCAGTCATTCTATGTCCAGCTACCTCTGTCTCCCTCTTATTCATGATTTCTCTGATAGAAAATGGCAGGCCGCAGGAATACACTGCGGAATACGGGAAAGTCTAGCATGTGAGCGTGTGTGTTTGTGTTCAGAGCAATGCCAGCGCTCTCTAGGTGAGACTGATGGAATAATAAGGCACATCCTGAGTGTTCTTTTCATTAGAGGGCTTTAATGTTTTTCATCAGCCTGCTGAGAGACAAGCAGAGAGCCTCCACTCCTGCCTCCGACAAATTACCTTTGCTCTGTGGGACAAGCAGCTGCATTCAATATATACACAATACTCTAGAAATACACACTGTATGTTTTTTTTTTAACTTAAGGAGGTTTCCAATTACGGTTGGTAAGTTTAGAATTCTATGCACCTTTACTGAAAATGGGTAGTGTAACAGTGATTTGATTTCATTCATTCATTCATTTATTTATTTATTTATTTATTTATTTAGAGATTTAGAGATTTAGAGATTTTGTTTTATTTCATACATTTGAAGTCGTGCGAAATATTCCATGTCTTATTTTAGCCTTTACTTGAAGGACGTCTTGCATATTTTCAGCTATGTGATTGTAATGGTTTTAATGTGAATCTGCGCAAAAAGGCTTTTGAATCAGAAAACATATTGGTCCCTTTTGGAGACTAACAATGCAGGCACTTCAGTGCGTATACACGTCCATGAGTTCACACTGGGGGGTGGGGGGACGGGGTACTAAGTTATTTCCTGTGGAAATAATAACTAACCATAAGCATGTTTTTGAGGGCAATGCTGAATGTCAGGTCCTGTTCTGTGGATGTATGGCTAATAAGGGGCCAGGTAGCCAAGGTCTTCTCATTTCCTACTGGCATCTGACACAAACCATGTTTTCCATCTCCACACAGAGCTGGCAGTTTAAACCTGTGACCTCTGAGTACAGCTATCAATTGGAGCTTGTTTGAAAGATATTAGGTTATGCTGGCTGACAATATGTAAAACATTATGGGTGATTCATGCAAGGCTTTAGCCCTATTAATCCTCTCATTACATACACCTGCAGACACAAACACACATACAGTCATTTCACCAATTAATAATGTCATTAGTCCACGGAGGCCTTTCAAGCAGACATCTTGTTCGTTTCGAGAGCTTTTTGAAATGCAGCCCAGCATGTGGAGCTCACTAACATTAGTCTCACAGCAGCTGGCTCTGCATGGCCTCCCCTGGGCCTTAAGACACACGCAGGTCCTGCGTTTGGTCTCCTGGGCCAAATACACACAGATGTGTCCACAGTCTTATAGAAATGCTTTAGTAATTTGTTTAAAAAAAGTCCTCAGTCATACCAGGCAATATATATATATATATATATTTCTAAAGACACTTTAGTTGTACTTTAACCATATATTCCTAGACATCCATCTCAATGTCAAAGTGTCCGTAAAACCTGCAAAAAACCATTTTGCTGTACATAGTTATTTTGATGTATGGCTTTACAGTGAGTTACTCAGAATGCGTTACGGCTTTCAGACATGAAGAAATTCATGCCATTCGCAGAAGCATGGTGTAGCATAGTGAAGCCTAGTGTAACATATTTATTACATACACCAAACAATCTGCCAAATGCTACAAATGTAGATAATATCCATGTACTTGCCTCAAAACCTGCTGTACAGTCTTTAGATTGAAAAATAGGGTAGGCTTAGGATCATCCTATCAGAACACGCGTTGAACAGCTTTTCACATCTTTTTTTTCTATTTGAAAATAAAATCTATAATATCGATTAATACAAAGTGCACAGTGCACATTAGTTAAAGCATGAAGATTTTTTCCATTTTTAAAATTGTCAAACAAATTGTACTGTTCAGACAATCACAGAATAGCTTATCTTATCTAACATACAGCATTTTTAAAATACTATATTTCTACACATATATTGCAACTCTTTTGTTTAGGTGGTATACAGATGTTGAGGCTGTCAATCAGTGAAAGAGCAGTGAATATGTCTGAATAAAGATATCTATTCCAAAGTGTTGTAATCAAGACTACCTAAACCAAGACCAAGTAATGACCAAGACAATCAAGATAAGACAAAGACTTTGAGGGGTTGAGATCAAGACAAGATCTTGACCAAGGCAGGACAAGATCGAGTTGAGACCAAGTCAAGACAAGACCTGTCCAGTATGAGTCCCACACTGCTTGTCACGCTTACAATAAAATGTGGAACCTGCTACCCATAGGCACGTCTCAAAGTCATCTGAAAGATCCACATTCCCATAAAACAGCCCCTGAGCTGAAATCAACTTAACCATCTTTATTCAACACTCATTACTGGTTGCATTTGAAGCAGGAGGTTTTAGGTCTGATCACAGTAATGATGTCAAGAAATAAACCAGACAATGCCCAGGCAATTTAATGATATCCCTATAGATGTGGTCTTGATCAGCCTTGAAATAAAATCCCAAGTCTTCTATGTCTGAGACCAATACAAGACTGATTAAAAATGTGGTCAAGACCAAGATGGGACTGAGACCGATCTCAAGAACTGCAACACTACTATACCAAGCATGATTTAATATAGCTTAAACCACTGCTCAGCCACAAGAGCTTTCAGAAATCAGTATGTTTATGCCACCATTTTGTTATATGTCAACAATGACTAGTCCACAGATTGGCACTATATTTAATATAAAACCATTAGGAATGATGGTGGCTCCATGCATGCAGACCATCAAATGCAAATTAGTTCAGAATGGCGCATGTGAAATGAAACAGACTGCAGATGATGTGTGTGCTCGCTGACAACAGCTCTTAAATAAACAAAACTGCAGTTCTGGCACACACACACTATCAATTTCTATCCACAACAGGCAATGCGATGCTTCTCCATTAGAAACTCATAATGTAGGATGATGTAAAACATCTCCAGATGAGAACTTTTCCTTTAGTTTCAGCAAAACCCAAGCTTAGTTTTTGCAGGGTTACTGCAGTGATCATTAATTATTATGGAGAGCTCTACCGTCAACAAGTTATAAACTCGCATTAATTATAAATGTGAAGTTTGATAAATAACTCAGAAACCTTTCATTTATGACTCTATATGAAGATGTACAATATCAGTGTAATTTGAGTTCATTCATTTTTTGAGTTCATAATATGAACTCGTGTAAGGATACCCATAGTGTATTCATTCAAGACATCTTCACTAACTACTTTATCCTGTTTTTGGGAGAAGCCAGAGAACTTGGAAGAAATCCACACAGACTTTGGAAGAACATGCAAAAATGTGCACAGACAGAAACCAGAGCTCAGGACAGAACTGGAGACCCTGGAGCAGCAATACTACACCAGTGTGCCCCCCCCCAATAGAAATTCAGTCAAAAAAAAAAAAAAAGATATGCATACAACAGAAGAAAAAAAATGCCTACACATTGTTGGGCCACATTTGAGTTACCCCCCCAAAAATTGTTACTGGTCATGTCTAAAGGCTGCAGTCATTGAATTTTTTTAGACAAATGACTGCTTCACTCTACAGAGATCAAATGCAAACAGCGCTGTTAGGTTGTTAATTTTATTATGACACACTACAGAGGGAAAGTCATATTGGACAGGACAGCAGAAACAATGCATCCTGTTTAATAGTGTTTTACGTATCTGCATGGAAACAATATAACAGGTGACTAAGCATAAGTGTCAGCCAGAGAGGAAAAGAGATGGAGACAAGGAGTGAGTAAGTGTGTGTGAGAACATCAGGATTTCTGGGTCATTAGATGCAATGAAAATCGCACAACAATTAATACTAAAATAACCCGGCAAATAGAGCTACATAAAGAGATTCCTCAGTGCCGAGCTATCCACGCATAACTATTCAATGCTACTCGACACTATGTTGTATGCATATGTGGCTTGAAAACAAAGAGAAAGAAGATGCAATATTCTATAAAGAATTATATATTTTATAGTGTGGCCAGAGGCACAGTGGGTAGCCTCACCACTCCAGAGTTCACAGTTCTGGGTGGAGTTTTGCATGTTCTCCCTGTGTTTTTGCATTTTTTTTCTGCAGCTTCTCAGGTTTCTTCCCACCATCCAAAAATGTACATCTAGGCAGATTAGCTACATTAAATTGGCTTGGCTTGGGATCCACTGCAGCCATGAGCACATAAAATATTTAGTGAAGATTAATCTGTTCATTGTACTAGTTTTTGTCACTGTATTAAGTTAGACTCCTGTGTACCGTGTACATTTGGAAATGAAGCACATTGTGGATCTGGTCAAAGAAATGTCTTAAACTGGCAACTAGTACATTTAGAAGCGCAAATATACTGTGTGATAATAACTACACTCATAATTGCATAGAAGAAACATCAGCGATGCTGGCCTCTACTTAGTGCCACCTAGCAAAACATAGCATGGCAGATTTCCTGCCAGATTTCACTGAGTGCTCATTCTGATTCTCGCAGCAAGAGTAGTGTAAATTAACTGGCTAGGTAACATTGGATGCCAGCAGCCTGGCTAGATTTCAGCTAATATGTCAGCAGATGTATACAACATTATTTCATTTTTATTGCCCTGTCAAGGTTAGGGTCAGCTCACGGTGCTCAGGCTAGGCTGTCATAGCAGATGCTTCACCTTTCATTACCCAGAGCAGGAAAATTATGTATATCAGTTAAAAGGAAGGAGCTGATGTGAAGGTTTTACAGCACTTTTAAACAATCAAAGTTTCCTGGTTTGTATTACAACAATGCTATACTTGTTATGCTTAAACAAGCCTCTGTATTAATGTAAAAATTGCCATCAATGCAGAAAACACGGCAAAAACGGATATAGCACTTAAGGGGGAGATTTTATCCAAAATTATATATGTATAGATTATATTAGATTTAATGAAATGTCTGTAAATGTTTTGCTCTCCCAAATAAATCAATAAAAATCTGGGTGCTTACTGATTAAGGTTAAAGTGTCCTAATGTCAAAAATAAACTTAATCAGATTGACTTAACAGGTTACACTGAGATTACTACAGTATTGTATACATTCAGTATCCATTCAGTTAGATAGCTGATCTACCTCAAGCCCTAAGTCTTTCTAGTACTACACTCATGTAAACAGGTTCAAGAAGATGAAGACATGAAGGAGGAGGAGGAAATGGAAAATGAGTGATGAGGGCTCACCATTTAAAGTCGCAGTATGTACATACTGTATGCTTTATGGTGCAAAATACTTAAAATCTGGTCTTAAAAATCATAAACATGTTTCCCATGTTGATATCTCTCAGGATTTTCTGTGTCAAAGGAAGTCCAAGCCCCTTGTTTTACAGAAACTATTTATGGAAGAGAAGCATCCTGGCAAATCACAGAGATAAGATTACATCCCCTGAAGCAAATGCAAAGGGGAAAAAATGTAGAATTGTAGCTGTACTGATAAAAACTGGCTTGGCACTGCCGACTTTAAGAGATCCTATCTACTATGGTGGTAGGGAGGAGTGACATTTTGCTGAAGTTATCAGATTTGCAAATGCAAAATCTGTGTGTCCACACATCTACACTATCAGAGTACATTTTCTCTACAGCAGACTTATACAGTAATTCAGACAAGAGCCATTAATTTAACAGAGTGGGAAGATATGCTAATATTTATTAGTATGTATTTATAAATACTGAATTGCGGTAGGTAATTAAAGTGATTTGTGTAGAGATGTTGACTTTAACTTACACTTTGCACAAATAATAGACCAATTGTTTAATTGCTCTTTAAAAGAAATAAACCTTCACAAGGAAATGTTCAAGTGTAAATTTCAAGTGTCAAAAGTAGTAGATTAGTAAAGTAAGGTAATGTAAGTAATGTACATTTCTGGATGATTAAGTATTAAGCTCGAGTTCACTGAGCTTTAATGCAAAAAGCTAGCATAAAAGCTTGCAGTTGAGTTTAACACATCACCCCTATTTACAAGTGGAGTAAACATGGCTAAATGAACCTCTCGTCCCAAAGGAAGGTTCACAATAATGGGGCATGCTGCAATTTTTAAAATCCACAAACTGTCCAAGTACCAATTCCACCTTACCTCACACAGATAATGTTCATGCAATTATGCTCCTACAGCTTTATAGGACTGTAAAAGAATTAATCTTAAACCAGTTAGGGATGGAGCAAGCACATATATTTCCATGTCTCCTTCCTAACTGATGCTCTATGACCCAAATTACGAGACTAGTCTAAATTCAGGTGGTAGAAACTAATCCCAACCCTGCAAATAGGGCAAGCACCCCCTCTGTGTCTGTGAGCGATATTGTATCGCTTTTCTGGTGCCCAGCGGGAGAGGAACAGAGGGGAGGGGGCGAAGGAGCACTCTCTAAATCGTATTTTCTCCCACATCAGGGGGTCTCAATCTGGCAACCTGAGCGAGGGCGGTGTCTCCAGCCTAAGCAGGGGGCTTATGGTGTGATATTATAATTAATACAGGAATCTAATTTCACCCACTCTGAGTCAGGCTAAGGTGATTATAGAAGAGCTGATGAGCGTCATCTGGCTCTCAGTGGGTGGGAGACAAAGAGGGAAAGATTGAAAGCAATGAGATATTTACGAAAACTTTGATAAGATATGGAGTCAAGATTGAAGTCAGTCCAGTGTAAACAGAACTAAAGCAGGAGTTAAATAAAGAGAAAATAATCGAAACTCAACTACTAGCTTACTCTAGCTTGAGGATCTGCCTGAAGGTGGTGAATAACTGCACATCAGCATGTGTCTAGTGAGTCTCCCAGGTATGTTAGGTGTATATTGGTTTAGTTAAACCCCCGTGTGATGGACAGATCAGACACATTGCTCTGCCCTCTATGGGTTTCAGTGTGCTGTAACCTTGGTGAAGCAGATGGCACCCTGTCCAGTGCTAATATATTCAACACACCCTGTTCATTAGGTGTGTTATGAAATGGCCTGCTGTGAAATGACTCGCAGCAGCCTGTCTGTCTGATGTCTGCCCTCAGCACCTTGCAAGAGATTGGCATGTTTCTGTGAGGACTGTGTGTGGTCAATACAAAGCAAAAGGAAAATGCAACCCTTTGACATTTACCATCTTGCACTATCCGACCTCCACACCAGTGAGCTCGAACTCATAATCCCTCAAAGCTTTGACTGTTACTACAGTACTGGCTGTAACATATCAAAAAGTTATTTAAAAAATTCATTTACCAAATACAGCCACACACAGTCTACACTGCACTGTGTGTGTGTCTGACACAGAAAGAGATAAATGTTTGATATATGCTTCTATAACTTCCAACCCAACCTCACATCAGATTTCATTTCCTGAGAATCTCTCTCTCTCTCTCTCTCTCTCTCTCTCTCTCTCTCTCTCTCTCTCTCTCTGATAGCGTGCTATATTAAAACAATAGTTGATATGCTGTGTGTGCTGTGGGTTTTATATTAGATGAGACTTCAGTGTGAGAAAGCTCTAAGAGAATGGAAAGGTTAAGATGATAAACAGAAAACTTTGTAGATATAGAATTATCTATTTAAAGTTTCTGGATTTCAGACTTTTTTTATCGTATGTTGTCGATGCACAAGTAAAGCTGTTTTATGTGTATAAATGTTAATAAAGAGATGTTAATTGGTTTGCTGAGAATTACGAAATGTGTGGATACTCAGGTCATATATGGCATCTTTTTTCCATTTTTTCAATCTTTCTTTCATTTTTTTTTTTTTTTATCAAATCAGTGCAAATGTTATATTAGGGTTATGCAAACATTATGCAGCCACTGACTGTTTTAACTGTACAATCACTGTTTTTAATTCTTTATTGTTTAATTATATGACAGTTAATACATGAACATTTATTTAAATATTGTTTATTTTATTTAATTCAATTAAAAATATTGATTGTTTATTTAAATATTATAAATGCGTAACATTTTTTTCTTTCTGAACATCTCGAACACAACATTAGAAGATGACACTGACCTAATTTGTGTTTCCGACTTTCATTAGAAAATTGGAATTACAGTGAATATAACTTTCATAAAGGTTGATTGTTAGTTACACTGTATACTTCATTGATACTTTAGGAACCACTGACTTATGTGTCTTAGATTATATAACACAGTAAAACCTAGATTAAAGAGATCACATCCCCTGACAGACTCTTAGTGTGGCGCTCTATGGCTATTTTAGATAAAAAGCCACCTACATCCTCTATGACCTTTGGGGAGATCAGAGGGAATGAGACTCCAAAAAATTAAAAGTATGCTAATCATCAATAATATAGTCTGCTAATGAGATACAGTGGACCCCCACAATACTGCAGTTCACCTCTCGTGGGTTCACTGCATCGCGGATTTTCAAATTTTGATTTGCGGAATTTTTTGGCTTTCGCGGGACTCTGGGATATAAAATATAATTTTAAAAAATGTTCATTCAAACATTAAGAGAACATTTAAATCGAAATAAAACTGTGTGCACTGTATGTCATCACCGGATGAAAAGTGAAAGTGGCTGTGTACACCACTTTCGCTTCAGCTCGTGAACAGGAAGTGACCTCACCAGCAGTAAGTACGCATGTAGAAGTTTATATGTTGTTAAAATTACATATGTTTAAGATTGTAGAAAGTGTTTAAGAGCACAGGACGTGTTTATAAGAGAGTGGAAAAGGTTAGTAAGAGAGTGGAAATGATTTATAAAGCCTTAAAATATATATATAAATAATAAAAATGAATGTGACTTCGCAGTATCGCGGTTTCACCTTTCACGGGGCGGCGGAACATAACCCCCGTGATGGGGGGGGTCAATGTATTTTCATCCTTTTAAATCAAAATAATCAGAGGGGATGATGGTTATAGGAGGAAAATGTGCAATGCCGGGGCTTGCTCTGATGTTTCTCTATTTATCAGCCAGTAAAATACAAGAATGAAGCATTTAAGCAAAAATTGATGAAACAGTTTAATGGTTAGGAACCCAGTGCTTTGATCCAGATGAGAGACAGTGAGCAAGATGGTGCATGTCTATGTTACTGCAGTATGGTGATTTTGACCAGATCTGCAAGGCTTTCATTCACAGCAATGCACATGAGCTGAGGTGTTCGCCTGTTCACATGAACAAACAGAATTGCTGATTTCTGCATCATTTCTACACTTTATATTGTAGAAATGCATTTTTACTATGTGTATGTGTTTGTTAATGCATATAGAGCAAAATTATTACAGAGGTCAAACCAACTAATTAGATGAAAACTAAATTTAGGTAAGTGGTCAGACAGTGAATGTATTAGGATGAGACCCACTTCTGGAGAGCTAACTCCTGCAGAGATTAATTCAAGACATAATAAAACGTAGATGATCCAACCAGTGAAAAGCTAACTGTAGCAGATCAGTTCCCTAGCATGGTTTAAATGTTCTCATCTCATCTTTTATCACCACCACAATCACTCAAAAACACAGGGGCGAATACAGGGGTGAAAAGTAATAAACTACGCTCTCTTTAGAGTACTTGAGTGCTTAGTGTGTTGATATTCATACTTTTTTGTGTATAATCGAATCAAAGTACTTTTCAGTTACATAGTACATAGTACTTTACTGGTTTTTAAAAAATATGATATTCAACATTGTTACATTTATTTTTTTATCCCCATTACAGAGCAAAAATGCATTTAACCCTTACAGTCAGCCCTTACAGCAAGTTCAAAGACAGTATGTGCAAATTTAAAATTTGTCAAGACCTAACCCAAATAAAGCTGAAAAAAAGTGTAGGTAGTTGAGCATCCTTGTCCCAATTTATCAGGTATCTTCAGCATTAAATGCTTCAGAGAAAACAGTCTGATAATGATCTGCATATTATGCTAGCCAATCCCAGTGAAGAAATCCACATTGTACCACTGCTGTGGAAACAAGTACAGTTAAAACATTAGCTAGCTAAGTAGCTAGCTTCTTTTTTTCTTTTTCTTTTTTTACATTAACAGTGTCAGAGCTCTAAGATGGCACTTTGATGTTTGATAGTCATTGCCTGTCATGTGAAATATATCTAAGTGCTGTAGGTAATGGTCAGGATAATATATAAGGGTGATAACTATGTATCTAAAAGCATTAACGCAAGCTAGCTAGCTTATGGACCCCGCAAGCTACTGAAAGATAAACAGCTAACTTTGCCTTTCTTTATATATTTTTAATAATTGTGGTGCTTTTCACTTCAGCATAGTTCACCTGGTTAGTTAGCATAATTGTATAAAAATGCGTTTACGTTTAGTTGTGTCAATTGTACACATGTAAAAAAAAAAAGGAATGTGTAAAGTAATTATTCAAGAAGACTTTCTCCAGATTACTCATTTACTCTGAGACGAATAATTTCCCTGAGCACTGCTTTTAGTTTTACACAAGTGAATTATTTCTGTAGTAGTACATTTAATCAAGTCAGTTTATTTTGAACTCTTTTGACTGTGTTATGTAAGTAAACTCAGTATTGTGTCTATATTTAAAAACTATATATACCGTATATGGGCGGCATATGGCAGTGCTTAGCACTGTCGCCTCACAGCGAGAAGGTCCTGGGTTCGAGCCCCGGGTTCGGCACGGGTGCCTTTCTGTGTGGAGTTTGCATGTTCTCCACGTGTTCGTGAGGGTTTCCTCCGGGTACTCCGGTTTCCTCCCACAGTCCAAAGACATGCACAGAGGGGAATAGAGGATTATGCTAATTGGCTACTCTAAATTGCCTGTGGGTGTGAATGTGAGTGTGAATGGTTGTCTGTCTCTGTGTGTGGATTGGTGACCAGGGCGTATCCCGCCTCTCACCCAATCTTGGCTGGGATTGGCGCCAGCTTCCCCCGCGACCCTGAACAGGATTAAGGGGCAGAAGACGAATAATATATACTGTATATCTACATCATACTCTGTATTTGAAAGATTTTCAAAAATCCTCTAAAACTCAAACAAGTCTATAGAGTTACTGCATTTAGTGTGATTGTAATCATGAAAACACATGATATTCTTTAAAATAGTCTTTAAGTTTGCTTTTGCTTTTGTTTTAGCTTCTTTCCATTTTTAGTGTAGCAAGGTTACTCTACATGTTATGCTCATGCTTACAATATACTGAAAAGTGATCTTTTAAAATCACTACTTGAGAGAAATTTTTAAATATTTCTCTCTGTAACGTTCCTTAAATTCCTTGTCGAATAATTAAAAATTACTGCTCCTGAAACAAAGGATGCTACGCAAACAGGATGCTGTTCTTATCTGTAGGAATAATGTGAATGAACTACAACACAGCAAGTATTTTATTTTTGGAAGTGTTTCATCTAGAATACTTAAAGTAGTGTGACAAACTTAAAAACTGCTTTGTGGCCAAAAATAAAAAATACTAACTATACTAACAAAGCAGAAATGTTAATTCCAGCCACCCCTCCATCCTCTGCTCTCTGTGTTGACTCAGATTTTTAGCATCAGATCTGCTGATGCAGATAATGCACTGAGGAGATCTTACCTCTCCATCATGCCTCTCATAGCACTTTGGCATTAATTATGCAGCAATCTGAATTACCCAGAGCTTTAATTATTTTCAGTCTGTGAGCTAATTCAGCATTTATCAGTAAACTGGAAAACTGGTATCAGGTCAGCAATCCCCCCACAGCCGTCACCTCTCACATACCATTCTTTTGGGAGCAGGCAGCTTTTGGGGGCAAAGAATTTGCTTTGCGAAACAAAACAGCAGATTTGTATTCTAAGCTGCACAAAGTTGGTACACAGCAATCCCCAGCAGAAATTTTCCCAGCACTTTTGTGAGCCCATTTTATTTTATGGCTATGTTGGGCTGACCCAGAATTGGCTGCTTCGGAAGGGGGCTAATATCAGACAAAACGGTGTATTTGTATATTTGAGTAGAGGAAAAACACAGCGTGTGGGTGTATATGCGTGTGTGCACGCAACTTCGAGTTCATGTTTATGTGTGCGGTTGTTGCCATAAAACATTAACGAGCCTCAGTGGCGAAGCAGCATGACAAGATGAATGTAATTGGCTATCACAGCTCTATCTCTGCATGTTAATGAGAGAGGCAGGGCTTCAGCGGGTCCTCCAGAGGCAGATTAAAAATGCTACAGAACACAAACAAGTAAACAGTCGGTGTGTAAACAGTGGACCACAAACATTCACATTGTGCAGTTTTCAAACGTGCCATTTTTCAAGAAATGTTCAAATGCACATCAAATGCAGCAATCATGAATGTGTTTGTAGTTAAAAGGATAGGAATATTTTCCTTTGGGTACATTTAGCTGGTCCCTACAAGAAAAACTGCATTTTATTATTATTATAATTATTATTATAATTATTATAATTATTATAATAATAATAATAATAATAACAACAACAACAACAATAATAATAATAATAATAATAATAATAATAATAATTATTATTATTATTATTATTATTATTATTTTATATATTAAAAGAAGTTTTTGGCCACTAAGGTTAATGTTAGGTTAAGATTTAGTGGCTGGCACCATAACATTAAATAGCTGCATTAATAATTTTGTCAGTGGAAGGATGGTAAGGCATTTGCTCGTGTGTGTGTGTGTGTGTGTGTGTGTGTGTGCGTTTTCATATGTGCGTGCATTCTCTGATGTCAGTAGAAGATTTCTGTTGAATCCGTGTAAGTGTGAACATGTGTGCATGTATGTGTGCATATGTATGCGATTAAATAGCATCTTCATACAGGTCAGTGAGAGCACAGATGGCTGCCTGCTTGTTTGTGTGGAAACCCTACTAATGGCTACAAGTAAATCTGCCGAGCACACACGTACAACCACCTCCAGCTGTGTATCCACAGCTCATCTGAGCTTGTTATTCCTTTATAAAGTGCTGAGAGTCCTCACCACATCATAGGCACTTGTGAAAAGTGAAAAGTAGCAGGTCCTTGATGTTCTTCGGGAAACTTTATAAAACCGATAAACAACCTGAGGTAAACCTAGCCTACACCCATCTAAACAGCACCAAGCATGAGGAAAGAAAGAAAACACATATTATTCACACACACACACACACACACACACACACACACACACACACACACACACACACACACACACACACACAC
>JAQLOM010000034.1:14806708-14817846 GCA_030068315.1 Chrysichthys thysi
CGGATGTCGCCCACTTTGCTAGAGGTTACAGAAAGTCCCTCTGCTAGAGTCAGGATGAGTTTGTCTTGCTAAATCAATCAGTCTGGTTCACCTCCCTCCTGCCCTGTTAAGTGCCGTGCTGATAAAACCTGGGAGACTGGCAGGTGAAACTAATGCCATGGCGTTGCACGGCACAGACTGACCGCTGGGTAAATACACAGCGACGGCTCTGACATAACCTAATCCTTGCCTGACAGTACACACGCACAGCCATACATCAGTGTCAGACAGCTGCCAGACCTGCATATATCTCTGCACAGATTTGATGAGGGATTTTACACATAACATGGGCTTTTTCCATTCTACGCTCTCATCTTACACAAAACATGCAACAGAACCAAAATGTGTACAAAATTCAGGTTCAAAGACTTTCCTGTCACATACACAAAGTATGTATGCAGGGAAATTCTTAACCCTCTCAGTCTCCTGCCAATATAATAAAAAGAATAAACTAGTAATAAGAATGAAAGATGAATAAGAATATACCACTTCAATATCACCCAAAAAGAATCAGATCTAAAGTGTGTGCAAGTAGAATAATAAAGCACAAAGTGAATGAGGTGCAACGTGAAAAAAAAATGTGTGATCTGTGATCTGTTAAGAATGTTTAATGTCCAATCTGATTCCATAACTAATGATGGAGTTCAGTGTCCTGATAGCTTGAGGAGGATAAAAAAAACTGTCTCTGAGCCAGCTGCTT
This sequence comes from Chrysichthys thysi, assembly GCA_030068315.1. Lineage (NCBI taxonomy): Eukaryota > Metazoa > Chordata > Actinopteri > Siluriformes > Claroteidae > Chrysichthys > Chrysichthys thysi. The sequence continues at coordinate 14,807,448 of JAQLOM010000034.1, forward strand.
CTGGATTGGAGGCTCCAGTACGTCCTGTTGGATAAAACATTTTGGAATGCATTATACAATATTTATTAGTAGCACTAATCATTTATCAGTGAGATGCGTAAAAAAAAACATCCCCATAAATATCTTGCATTAATTTAGGTAATCTCCAAACAAATGTCCAAGATTGCAACGTAAAAAGATGTAAGTTATGTAAAATTCACTCAGTATCATGGCTGTTTGCATAATTTCAGTATGCAAGATTTCTCTTCACACACAATACACATGGCCTACTGGTGAGGAATGGTACAAAAAATGATGGGCAAAACTAATGTATTAAACAGAATTATAATACAATCATCACTCTTCCACTTTAAACACCACTCGCACTTGGAGCAGCACGACTGCCTCTATAAAAATAAGCAACTGCGCAGAGAGGGATATATGGGCAATCACTTTGATTCATTGCATTGTAATAGCCTTAAAGATAGTGGAAATCAGATTGGTCAGATTTCACCACAGGATTTGCCACTATTAACAATGAAAAATTACAACGCTGTCTGATAATAGAATCGGCTGATGAAGATATGAAGATTTTTCTATCCTGAAACTAATGAAGTCTACAATCATCTAAACGGGATGGTGCAATAATATTAGAACAATCAACCGAATCATTTGTCATTCTCCTATTCCTCTGCAGAACACAGTGAATAGCAATGAAGGCAAATTGCTTTGCATCTACACGTCTCCATTTAGATGATGGCAACAAGTTTCAAAAGCAAATCAGCATACAATCAATTTCAATGACACATTGAGAGGTCAAATAAAATTGCTTTTTGAGCAAAGGAATGAATATCGTTTTGCATATTGTTTGCACAGAGGAGACAAGATTCCTTAGCATAAATATGTGTCACTCACGGCTTTGACCTTCCTTCGTAAAATGCTGCTACCACAAGAAGAACCAGGTGTATTACATCACCATCTTCAATTATAAATTGTATAAATGCATAACAATGATATATATATTTTTAATGTCAAATGCCATGCACCAGAAGAAAATGTATTTGTTCTGGTGAGATTCAATATTTAACTTCATAGTGCCATAAACTATACCAAGCATAAGTGAATTAAACTGAAGATCCTTGTCTTTGAAAGAGTAATAATCGCTTGTTTAGAGTGTGCAGCTGGTGATCAGTCATATGTGAGAAAATGATGCATGAACTTCAGCTTGAACAAATGACATATTTATAGTAAACAATTAAATTGTGACTTCATAATCCATGCTGATGTTCTATTTGTTTTAGTCACGAGTTAGGCTGTAATCCAATTAAATTAATTGTACATTTTGTGCTCTATTTTATTATACAATTGGGCATTACAACCTCGGACCAGTAATACATAAATCTGAAAGTATAATAAGTCATTAAAGGCTTCCCTTAATATGCTAATATTTTAAATTAAACTGCTGTCCCCCTTTCCGAAGCTTAAACAATAAAGAAAATTGATATGGAGGCATTTCATCTAATCAGGGAAATTAGCTATCATGGTGACTGTATTTCAGTCATGTTCAGCACCTAGCCTGGAGGACTGGAGTAAAAAAGGACACCCAGCTAAGTGGCATTTCAAAAGAACTGAAAGGTCAGACATACAGAAGCAGAAGAAGGTGCTTACTCGGTCTAATCACAGCCTGATCAATGAGGCTTTAGTCATCTGCCCATGCACATGTACACCAAACCATTCAATGTCTCTCCTTTTGCCATCTCCAGTAAAGAGATGCTGAGTAAAACAATGTAGTGCATTTTAACCCCTACATGCCTCCACCTGTCCCCCATCACATACTCTAACCCTGTCTTCCACAACCCTCCTGCATGCATACCTAAACACACACCACTCTGTGCTTGGCCACGCTCTGAATCAAAGCCACATTGCTATGGTAACCTTTGTCCTATTTGGAGGGGTCAGAAGACTCTTCTCTCTCTTTTTTTTTTTTTTTAAAAAAAGAGTCTTCTCTTTAAGAAAAAACAGAGACGCAAAGCAAAAGAAAAGGGAGAGACAAATAGAGAAGGAGTATAATGAATGTCTCCAGGAGAGAGCCCCACTGTACTCGATTACACCACACTTTGCTTAAAGGAAATGATTTGTGGGAGCAGCCAGGGCTCAACCATGCCTGACATCACCGTTGCCATGGAGATACAGAATTAGGTATTGATCGTCCAGAGGGAGAGAGAGGGAGAGTGAGAGAGAGGCTGGCGCCAGTGAGACGAACCAGTTCCAACAGTGCAATTTACAGCACAGAGATTTCAACAAGCAGCAAACCTCACAGGAGCCAATTTATACACACACACACACACACACACACACACACACACACACACACACACACACACGCACACACACCCCTACACCAGGTCATAACATACACAAAATAGCCACAGCATTCAATAATGAAAATTGGTTGCCCCCTACAGTATCATGACAGCCAATTCACCAACAAGCTTAAGCACCTTTAAAAGCTTGGTTCATTCAGTCCTTCTGATAGATTTGCAAAAGTTCTTTGTGCCGAAGATACTGGCTTGGTGCTTCCTTCAACGCAGCTTCTGAGAAAAAAAGATGGAAACTCACATTTATTTTTTTTATCTACTGTAGTATTATGTGGAACTAATAGCTTACAAGTAGATGTATTATGATTAATAATAATTATAATAATAATAATAATAATAATAATTTTTGGTAATTATTCTGCTGGCAGTACAATACGCCTTGAGTTGCTAGTTTATTAGGACTGGGTTACCTAATAAACTGCCAATTTACTGTATATATATATATATATATATATATATGTATGTATGTATACGTATATACACAAACTTCTTTCCCAGTATTTTAGCTATTGTGGAGTACAATTTACAGTCAGTTGCCTTTTTATTAGTTACTACTGATATACAGAATATAACATTCTGACAACTTCCTATACAAAAATTCAATGAGACGTCTTTATACACGGAATCTTATTTCAGACATAGATACATTTGGGAGACTTGCCAAAGTCCAGACTGCAACAGGCAGCACCAAGCAGCTGTTTGCTTCTCAAGCTAAAACACACACTCACACATATGGACACAGAAAGTAGCTATATATTCTGTCTACAGCAAAATTCCAACAGCATTCCACGACTCGGAGCTAATGGAAAAAGTTGTCTGGTTTCGTTAAAATCACCAAAGCTTCACTCTGCATCTCCTTCAGTTGAAGTACAAGGTGAACTTCAGAGTAGCAGGTTAGCACTGGGATTTCCCAGGGCGCATTCACTGAATCCCGTTGTTTCAGTCTCGGGTTCTTCTCTAAACACACTGACAGAGTTCGGTGACAGCAAATGAGCTGATCTCAGCTCAGCAATGTCTGCCCTGAGACACAATTCTCATCCTACCCAGCTGATGTCACCAAATGCGGGCATTACTGTTAAATTATGGCATCATCACGGGCAAGGCAATGACAGCTTCATAAACTTTGATTTAATCAGACGGGGAAAATTGAAGCATTATATGAGATAACGTACGGCTGAGTGGTGATATATCTGCAGTCAGATGCACCAGTGACTCCCATCAGCATTCATCTCACCATTCTCTTACTGCCCAAGATGCCACCACAGTTCAACTGCTCAGTCGACACCACTCAACGCATTCAGTAAGGTAAGAATAGCTTGAGCGTGAAAGAGAGAAAAGAAAGCTGGACACAGATATTGTATGCACTCTATACAGACGCTTGTGCATTAATTAATCAAAGGCTAGTCCAGTCCATGAAAATTGGACCATGGTAGTAGTTGTGTCCCTTGTGATGCCAGGGTCAATGTTATTTCTTTGTTTTTGTCGCCTCATACAATCAATGGGCTTCTTCTACTAGCTATTGAAAGTCAAAGTGGACGTATCTGCAGTTGCGCCAAGAGACTCTGTCAGATAGAGGATTCAAGCCCATATTTCTTACAGTCATGTTGTGCTAGTACTCATTCCTGTCTGTGGAGCATGCTCTGCTCCTAATATACAAAAGATATACTGAAATATGCATGAGGACCGTGATGGCAGGTCTAAAAATATACTCAAATAGGGAATACATTGACAGCCCTGTCATTGGGCTCTCCTTGAGACATGCCATCAGCCTTACTGATCTCTCTCTCTCGCTCTCTCTCTCTCTCTCTCTCTCTCTCTCTCTCTCTCTCTTTGTCTCTCTTCTTCACCAGTCTCTCTAATCAAAAGCACCCACTATCTAATATGCAATACACTTACAAATCTATGACATATTTTACTCAAACGCATTTAACTTAAACCGGAATAGTCATAAGGGTGAAAAATCAGTGTTGTTTGTTTTTTAAAACTTACAACTGGAACTGAACTACGAAAGCATTTTGAGAGGCTACAATACTAAAAGCTTTCCCTAAATGTATAGAATCATATCTTATATATGAATCTCTTTATATGGCCTACTAAATGCACTCTAATTAGCAGAGTAAATTTAAAAAATGATCCATCATGCTGTAAGAAATAAAGTGTCCTGAAATTCTACTGGGTCAACAGCTAAATAAAAATAAATAAATAAATAAATAAATAAAACAAAACTCAAATTTACCAACTGCAAACCTCTTCAACCTCTTTATCCTCAACTTATCATCCTAATGTGAGTGTTTTTACTGTCTGCCCAGTCCTGCAGGACAGCAGGTAATGCTACATTAGCCACTGATTAGCCGTGAGCAATAATACCTGCTGATGTGAAAAGGAGTTCACAGTACAGCTGACATACAGCCCATCATTACATGCAGAACATGTGGCTATGACCCCACATTTATGACCACAGAGAAACATGCATTACATGTACTATTTCAGAAGTGCACTTAACATGCATGACTCAACCGCTAGAGCACTTGTGCAAAATCAGCTCTGAAAAATACACACACGGGAAAAGATTCACATGCACATGACATTAAAAAAACGGCATGTTCTAACCGACTCGCCATGATCTTTAAGCATGGTGTTTGGAGTACATCAGAAGCTCTCCCACAGAGCATGCCTGCATGTTGAACTGGTAGACTCCAGCACCACTATCACCTCTGTAATTGGGCAGACTTTTCCAAGGCTGGTGTGAAATATGCCTGTGTGAGTTTAATAAGTTCCAGAGTGTCGGCCTGTGTGCTGCTAGTCCCCAGGTGATGCTGAGAGTTCACAAACATTTATCACCTAAAGATCCAGCAGCACTCAGGCTAAAGCAGACTAATGCCTTCCTGCTCCTGCTCTCCCGCCACCGCCCGCACATCCAGGCAACAAATACACCTTTAATAGTTATCTATGGAGCCCCTCGCATACAATGAACAGCCACATTCATTTCACTGCTCTCCAGCTCAGGATAAGTGGATCATTTAAGTCAGACTACATGTTCAGCAGCTTTACACATTGTATCAGTTGTAAAGCTAAACTTAAGCAGAGAGCCCTATTATCTGTGATGCAACATGTCTTTACAGCCCAAATTCTGCTCCAGATTCATTATAGTATCACCACCAAAAATACTACCTTGGCACATGTCTGTGTGAGCTAATGGCCCTTAGATTGATTTTTAATTAGTACCACATTTGAATCAGGGCCAATCAAACCACCTCTTTATGCATAACTAATCAGTCTTTCAGAAACTGGAAAGTGATTACAATCGATCTCATCTTTAAGAGGCAAAATGACCAAAGTTCAGGCAATTTTCACCTTTAGCCTGGACAAAATCTAAAATGAGTTTAAAAAAAAAGCACCACTATGCCCTCAGCGATTATTTCTAAGTCGAAATCTTTCATTTTAGCCGGTTAAAATATGTCCCTGTAACCGCCAGTGAAATGAAAAGCAAGGTTGTGAAATGTACGTTACCAGAAAATACTTTCTCAAAGATGCTACTTGAATCTAAATGACTAGTAAATCGTTTAATCATGTGTTAGCTGCCAACTAATTTCTGGCTAAGAATGTCACTTCCTTTAATCTCTGATCATAAATTTATCCACATAAGATGGACTGATGTGTGATCCCATTGTTTACAATAAAAGGTTTCTGCTTGTATTCACACCTAGTGTCATGTTCCTGGAGGCTGACAGGATCCCGTGAGGATGATGTTACACGCTGCAGGTGTGTAGGTATCGACACTGAATAAGGCATTGATGAGCTTTCCAAGTCCAAGGACGTTTAATCATTCATCCATGCATTCATCTTCAGGGACTGCTTTATACTGGTCATTTGGATCAGGTGAATCTAGAGCTTATTGCTGGAACACTGGATGTTAGGCAGTAATACACCCTTGAAGGGACCGCAGTCCATCACAGGATGCCATACAGACATTCACACATTTAGCATAGCCAATACACCTACCAACATGTTTTTGTGTGGTGGAAGGAAACCTACACAAACATGTGAAGAACAAACACAGAACAGAAACAGTAACCGGTGCTCAGGGTTAAATCAGGGACCAAAACCAGGGCGGCGAGACAGCAACACTTTTTTTTTTTTGTTTCTTATATGCGCACAGACTTAAAATTCTCATGTGTACCAACTGTGAGCATCTGTGGGCAAATTTCCTGTTGTTAATCAAGCAATAACCTACTTAAATAAGCGTGCTTGTATTAATTATATTGTGTTAATATGCAGCCTATTTCTTCAAAGATTTGTAAGTTGTTTCTTCTATCCAATGCCATGCATTATTAGTTAGACCATTAAGTATACGGATACAGCTTAGTGCATGCATACTGAGGTTGAATTTCAAACTGGGCTTCTCCTGCTGTGTTTTACGATGGGAGAAGAGATGCGGAAGTATGTAGGACTTTTTTATAAGCTGTAATACTTCTAAAAATCTTTCAGTTTCTCATCAGTAATCACACAGAATGAAATGCCAGACTCAGACTGAATCATGATGAATGGCATTCATTTCATAGCAGTATGTCTAAATTTACCAAACATTTCCATTTCTCACTACATCACTGGTCTTCATGTACTACACTACAACTACCATGTAGTAATGACTTCAAGTAACTTCATCTATTCATCCATTATCTATGCCGCTTATCCGACAGGGTCACAGAGAAGCTGGAGCCAATCCTAGTTGACTTCAGGCAAAAGGGCAGGGCACCAATATATCAAAGGGCTAAGACAGAAACAAATAACCATTCACACCTGTGGACAATTTAGAGTAACCAGTAAACCTAATCTGCATGTCTTTGAACTGTGGGAGGAAACCTGAGCACCCAGAGGAAACCCACCCTGGCATGGGGAGAACATGCAAACTATACACAGAAAGGCCCCAGTCAGCCAACAGGTTTAAACCCAGAACCTTCTTGCTATGAGGCAATAGTGCTAACTGTTGCACTACTGTGCCAATTAAGTTCAAGTAACTTTTAAAAAATTGTCGCATCAATAGAAATACTATGTTATTTCTGTGCTTACATATATTTTGTGGCATATGGTTTGAGCCACTGTGTTAATGCTCTTAATACAGACCATTCAGCTCATTTATCCAACCACCTTCTATATAAATTACATTCAGTTAAGGATGATTCATGGCACCAGCAGGAAGCTTGAGGCAGTAAACAAACACTCTGTGTCAAATACAGTTCCATATACATACAAAACTGTGGTGATTTCAGGACCACACAGCTGCTAGTCATTGACCTTTCAACTGTTTAATTAAAACATTTACAAACATTTGAATATGGGAATGATTATGCAGATTAGAAAAAAATCAGCGTAATTAGTAATAGCTGAACTAGACTTGTTTTTGGAGCTGTGTTTGATGTAAGGCCTCATTACATTTCAGTTATCTTTAAATAAATTCAAGTGACACCTGGCGTGGATTGGAGGAGTCAACAGTAATGTGATTGGGAGTGAAAATTACTTTGAGGGTTTGCCAGCAAGGAGGTTTCATGTTTAAGTTAAGCCACATCATTCAGAATCTCTGGATGTCGGTGTGCTTTTTTCTGGATGAATGAACCAACATACAGTAACAATGTTTAACCAATGGTCAGTGCACACTCTCACCCACTGCATTCTTATTTCTTCTCTAACATTTACACGTGCTAATTTAGACACTCGTTAAGACAGACACTTTTCCCGAGTGATGAAAGTTACACTCACAGTGCCAAACCCAGTCAAGGGTCATTAGGAACTTCATTAGGAAATGGAAACTTTGTGCTTGTGTGAGATTGTGATCTGCGATCTCCATGGCAGCAGCTATACCAACATATCCTGTACCAAAAAACATTGTAAGTCCTCCCAAAAAGGATTGATTTCCTTATTCTGTTTACTCTTTGCTGCATTCTGTGTTTTCAATTCACTTTTAATTTAAAACTCCCTGTGAGGTCAGCAGTGCTTGTAAGAGCCAGTTTTGGAAACACCCTGTGTAAAAGTAAAAGTAACGGTGCCTTGTCTCATTATTGTTTCTCTTTTAGACATGATGTAAGTTTAGATTGAACATGTGAGCCTGCTGACCCGCACTGAATCTGAGAATATGCTGACAGAGGTCAACAGTAACCAGGGAGCCTTGATGCAATACTAGAGAGGTAAGAGGGTACAGGATAGCTGTCTGAATGAAATAGATCAAGCTCTGTAGGGATGTGGCTGCAAGCCAGCACTCAGCATCTACAGCATGCCAGAACGATTAGGAATGCAATACATGGTATCATCACACGCTATGAACAGACATAGCATGCATAGCTCTCCTTCAGTGAGCAGGGTTAGATGGCCAACACTGGGAAGTTAGAAAAGCTAACACTTATCCAAGGTGAAACCTAAATCCTTTGCCTGGGAAATAGGGACAAGTAGACTGGCCTCTGTTGTGCTCTTGAGAGCTGTTTATATTCCCTTCAGGAAACCAGTGAAAATGTTTAAAATGTGTGTATTTTTCTGCACGTATAATGAACGGTTTGTCAGTATGTACTCAGGCCTTAAGAAATAAAAGGACAAACACACACACAGGTCTTTCTAGCCATGGAAGGAACCTAATTTTGGCATAATTATTAACACAGCTAATTAATGCATACCCCTAAATCTAACTCCAACAATAACCTTAGTAATAAAAAGGAAGTATTTCAGCTCTTTTAGTTATTATTATTATTATTATTATTATTATTATTATTATTATTACTAGAAGTAGTAGTAGTATTTTAAGCTATTTTCCTTGCTCCTACAGTAAAAGCATGCTCCACACACACACACACACACTCCACGACATCCTGTTTATGCTTCCATGCAATTCACTACATAGCAATTCATGTGTGCTATCCATAATTATCATTATTATTTTTCATTATGTTGGCTGTATTAGACAGAACTGACATCACACAGGAGCTACTGCATGTCCTTTACTTCTGTCCTATGCTGATGATACTAAATAGAGCATAACCGACACGTCAGTTTATACTCTTACTAAAAAAAGAATCCAGATCCCTTAAGAGTTTTTGGTTATCCCACTGGGAAAACTTTTTATACAACCATGCAATAGTGTGTCACTATCAGAAAGAGTTCCAGGCAAAACCTTTTTAGGAAGCTGCAAGCACTTAAAAAAACACTGATGAATAGGCACCTCGATCTTCATATACAAACATACACCGGTTCACTTGAATTTACACATAAACAAGCCCCCATGGATATCTATTGGAAACTAGGATGCATAGATAGATGTAGATTGGTAGAATAGGGCTGGGCTGGGCTAGCATATCCACTTTGTACTAAAGGTTTAATTGGTTTTAGTTGATAAATTTGGGTAAAACAACTTTTTTTTTTTTTTTTTTTTTAATTCATTGGTAACTTTAGATTCCATTGTATATTTTCATCTTTGCACCTGAAATCTGAAAGGAAATAGCTTACATTTAAAAAAGACAGGCATCAAGATTTTTCTCTGTACTGGCACCCAGGTGGTGCATTGAACCCTAACGAACAGCTGAGACTGAATAAGTCTGAAGACTTATCTCTTCACCCTGCATTTAATTTAGCACTCATTTATACTGTTTTTGTTGCTATTCTAATCCACTGTACTACCTCTTCTCTAACTGGGTTTTAGCATGACCCATTTTTAGACAGACCCTGACCTATATGTATTAGCATGAAAAGGTGTTTTTGATGGAGACTGCAGGGTCACTCAGGGTACGGGCATCTGACAAATGATGTAAATGTAAATATAAATGTTAATAGCATGCTCACCAGAAGCTAATATAGTGCAGTTACAATCAGTGATGGGCAAGTGTCTGAAACAAGTCAAAATCTCACAATATGAAAGCTGCTACAAGTGTGTAAAAATTAAAATAGCAGAATGTCCTTAATTGTACTGCTGCAAATACGAATAACTGTCATATCTCACAGTCTGCCACAACATTTAACCAAGATATTATAGGCAGTATATAGGTATTTTACATATGTGTGTG
>JAQLOM010000034.1:14872390-14885394 GCA_030068315.1 Chrysichthys thysi
TCCTCATTTTGTCTCTCATAGTTGAGGTATACCTATGATGAAAATTACAGGCCTCTCTCATCTTTTTAAGTGGGAGAGCTTGTATAATTGGTGGCTGACTAAATACTTTTTTGCCCCCCTGTGTGTGTGTGTGTATGTATGTGTGTGTATATATATATATATATATATGTGACGGCGCTACTTCATGGATTTCACCTGTCGCGGGGTGGGCGCCGGAAGGTAACCCCTGCGATAGGCAGGGGTTCACTGTATTAGCAACCAGACACCAAACAATTCAGCAAAGAAAAATAATAGCAGTTGATGAAAAACATTGTGAGAGCTGTGAAGAGAAACACAAAAACAAAATGCAAAATACTCCTCAGCAGTAAGAATCAGAAGGCCAGAGTGGAATTTGCAATGAAATACAGAGATGAGCCTTAAAGTTTCTGTAATCAAAATGAACCTCTGCTAAAGTGTGGAGGAAAAAAAGGATCTGCTCATGATCTAAAACATGCAAGTTCGTAGGTCAAGCACAGTGGAGGTAGTGTCATGGCTTGGGCTTGCACGGCTGCATCTGGAATGGGGTCAGTAATCTTTATTGATGATGTAACTCATGATGGTAACAACCAAATAAATTCAAATGTGTACAGAAATATTCTGTCTGCCAATGTACAGAGACGTGTATCGTCTATTTGGGAGGAACTTCATCATGCAAAACATAACAAAGCAAAACAATGACCAGAAACAAATTCCCAACACAACAAAGGATTTCACCAGGGGGAGAAGGTGGAAAGTTTTAGCCTAGCCATGTCAGTCACCAGACCTTAACCCAATTGAGCATGCATTTAACCGCCTGGAGAAGAAAGAGACTGAAGAGACAAGCCCAAACCCAGAACAAACAACAAAAAGAAGCTGTGGTACAGGCCTGGAAAAACATCACAGAAGGGATATGCAACATTAAGTTGTTATTTGCTTTAATTTACTTTTGCTTACCTTAATTAAGATTGCATGGTCTGCCACCAAGTCAATGTAAATATCAAGAAATTTGAATGTGGAAATTCTGATTTATCATCTCATATTTACTCGTTTGATCTCAAACTCGAACGTCTTCAGTGTCTAGCAAAAACAAGAATTAGCCTTGCTGTTCCAGTACTTTCGAAGGGAGCTTTTAAGTTCAGGCTTCATCCCTGACACTTCAGATCATGAAAAGCAAAATTCCTCGGTTTAAAAGCAGTTAACTGTAGCTGTTCATTTTTTATTACATGTATAGGAGTCCAGGAGATGTATGGGGGTGTGAGGTGGCCGTAGGGAATCACTTCAGATTTCTGTTTCTGGGTCAGTGATAGTGAAGTTTAATGTGTGGCTTTGCCAATTGAAGAAACCTATTACACAAGACATGATCTTATCTGTTCTAATTATGTTTTTGTATACCACTGTAATTTCATAAAAGCGACTTTTAATGAAATGCCAGTTTTACACCTGAATTAACACCAAAGGATGGAAATGACCTGTCCAAAATAGCATTAACCTCAATATTGACTGCAAGATAAATAGGCTTATCTTACAGACTGATTTATTCAGCACGTTGTTGCCATATTATTTCCCATTGATCAATAAAAAAAAACCACCTATATGTGTTTTTCAGCCGTCTTTATAAAAATACAATACTTCAGCTGCACAAAACTGTACCACACTGCTTTTGTGTATGATTCAGCTAACTGAACTTCAGGAGTATTTAGTGGTACATTTAGCCATTTTTGTTTTTACCCATCGCGTGTTAAGCAGCAGTCAGTGTCGCATAACTGTTAATTGACTAATATATTATGAACGGATAATGGCAAGCCCACTGTTGCCCATAGACTTCTGTGCAAACACAATACGAGTTTTGTCTGAGCATTTTGTTTTATGTGTCCATTCTCGTTTTCATCAAGGACACCTCCGAGTAGTTGAGTGTTGTCAGTAGAGTGCTGGCTCTGTGCTGTTAATCCCGTGTTTGTTAGGCTGTCTGTGTCGTGTAGGCTGCTGAGGCCTGATACAGACAGGCAAATGGGCGTTAGTGCTTCATCTTTGTCACCTCTCCTCTGTTATTTACCTTCATCCAGCATGGCCTGCGTTCATCACTATTCATATGCCTGTCACCCCACATGCAGCGTATGACTTATGGCACAGGACCACAGATAAAATCATGAGTTATGCTGGTTATTTATTCTGCTCTCTGACTCGTGTCCATGCAGACTGGACTGATTTAACACACACCTCCCTACACAGCTTTCTGTTTCTGTCTCATTCTTTCAGTATGGATTCTTCATGAAGCTAGGTGTAACCACATTTTGTCTTTTATTGAAAAGATCTTGAAAAGAATTCATTCAGTGGCTATACGAGGTTTACAAAATGCAAAAGAAAACAACTTGGGCGTCGAACGGTGGGTTAACATTCTTTAAAGTTCTGTCTCTGGACAGTTTTATTTGTCCAGCATATATCCCACCTGAGGTGCTCTGACCAGACAAGAGGACGACATAGAGGATGAATGTTATATTAACATCTGACTAAGAAAGGCGAGTAGGTTCATGGGATCTTTCACCTTCTAGCACCTTCCAGGTGACTGTACAGTGGGATTTGTGTTGTCTATAAATAAGTGGTTTGTTTAAACTACTTTGACAGCACGGTTATGGTGACATTTCTGGGGAAGCCCCCTGTCCTGAAAGGGATCCAAAAGCTCAGTCTGAATGTGTGTAGCCAAACTTGGCAAGGAAACATTTTCGAAATGAGATCATCATTACATTTAGAGTTGGACGGATCTGAACTGCAGCTCGCTTGTGTGGATTTGTTCACTAAATATAAAGATGTCACATGTTGTGAATGTTGAGTTGAGGTCAGTGATTTTAAGAGCACCATGTGATATCAGAAATCATTTAGTATTGCCAGATTAACTCTAATTATTTTATGCTTGCCCATAAGGTCAGCTAAAATTATGACAGAGTGCAATATAATTTTTATAAATACTCTCTCTCTCTCTCTCTCTCTCTCTCTCTCTCTCTCTCTCTCTCTCTCTCTCTCTCCCCCTCTCTCTCTCAGGCAAGAAATAATGAAGTGGAATGGCTGGGGTTACAGTGATTCCCGGTTTCTCTTTAACAAGAAAGGCCAGGCAGAGTTTACAGGCAGAAGGTGAGTATGCAGACCAGTGAGAAAAGATTACATAACACTTGCACCATCTAAATGGGGAAAAAAGTTCATTTCAGAGTTGAGGCGGTGTTATGAAAGTAAAATAAGCACCACAGGCAAGGGCTGACAAAATACTGTATGATTACTAAATGATTTATTGTTCTGAATGTATCTTAGCATGCAGTTGTACAGTGCCATGCCCAGGCCAAACACAGCAGTAGCACAAGGAATATCAGATTTTTTCCCCAGAGTCGCTATTGTGTCAGATTTAAAAAAAAAAAAAAAAAAAAAAAAAACCTCCAATTTGCGTTTCCTTAGTGAACCATAAGCAGATATTCTTCGTCTTTAAAGCAACATATCAGATTTTGGCAATTTGCTCTCTCTGGTAGAAAAGTGTAATTGCAAGGTAAAATGCAAGGATTATAAGGTTTTTACTCCCTGCCTCAGAAATAATGGGTTTTTTTTTTTTGTTTGTTTTTAATAAATACAAATAAATTCTACATTATTGCTTTAACCCAAACTGCTTCCTATTCCCTATACATGCTGACTCCACAGTGGGTATGATGATGCTGTTGTAGGACCTGTGCACTATATGAAAAACAGAATGCCATTTATGTTTGAGCGACATTCACAGAAAAAAAACATTTAGAAATGATTTAAATATACATGTAGCTTAAAATCACTTTCAAGACATATTTTGCATACTGAATCGACATTCAATCAAATTGTGAGTTCTCCAAAGATGTCCACCTCTAGGACATAATATGTTGTGGATGGTACAAGGTACAAAATAAGACTGGGAAAAGTAAGTTGATAGATGACAGGTGACGGATTACTATGTTTAAAAAGGTGCCTTCAATGTGAAAAATCTCGTTGTGGAAAACGGAGAACATAATCTGTACCTTTATAAACAAATGTAGTGAGCACCACCATCCGCAGGGTCTATGCTTAAGCACTCACGCGTTTACATTCTGTGCTCTGGGTCTGTCCTCAGGTCAGAGTGGTGTGCTGATGCCATCTAGTGTCGGTGTGTATGTTTTGCTCAGTGTTTTTTGGAGAGTGTATATGGGAAGGATGTGAAAAGGAGATGGTGCCTGATGATCTAGTCATTTTTGCGTTGCGTGCTCCATTCGGCTCATTCATATTAGTTCTCTTTAAGGTACTACAGAACGTAATTGTACTAAATTGGCTTCCTTAAGCTGTTACGCTCATAACCCTATGCTCACACTAGCAAGCGATTCATTTTCACCAGACAAGCTATGACTTTGGTTACAGCAGCAAGCAACAAGCATCATTTGAACTGCAATTTTCTTAACTCTATGCAAATTTGGTATGAAGCATTAGAGCAACAAAACCTAAGATTTTGAGATTGAGATTTGAGATTGGAGAGATCGTCTCAAATGATTCCTCGGACCGATCCTAAGGCAAGTATAGTCTCGTGGGGGTCATGGTTCAGATTCAATTTCACAGCTGTAGTTCCTATCTGAAATTGGTTCCTGATTACAGTTTGATGTGCAAAAGTGGAAGAAGTACATATAACCGAAAAAATAAAATTTGCAAGGAAGACCGAGGTCATTGGTGCCGTTCACCTACAAACAGCAGCAGTAGCCCTCGCTACACAGCCACAAGAGACATACTGCATGTGGCATGAGCAACTTGTAGCTTGCTATTCTGAATATAGAGTAAGATGTATGGCTTATTTTGGTGTTTTGAAGGTGAAAGCACTTTAAAGTGCAGTCCTGGAGAGACTGAAGTAATTAGTAAAGGCTTTGGGTAACCTTGCTGCAGGGTGACCGAGTGGAGGAGGTTCTCACACAGGCAGTAGGATCGATGACTGGTCTCAGCTTCACTTACTGCTCTACTACTTTAATCGGCACACAGAAACAATGCTACTCACACACTCTGGTTTTAGTTTTCTTGATGCTGACTTAAAAAGGGATTACACTAATCCTTGTTCCCTTTCTCTCCTCCTCTGTCCCTCCTGCCCTCCCTGACAGCAGCCTTTTCTTTAGGCTATGTGTGAGTTTACGCTCTGCTGGACAAAAGCTCTGGTCAGTGGTTAGGAGGGACTTAGTCTTGAAGTTAACTGCAGAAGAGGGTACCTATATCAAATCATGTACCCGATTGCCCAGCATATACTTTTTTAAATCATCTATTAAATGTCGTACCAGTATTCTTCATTCAGTATCAGATTGTGGTATTTTTATTATATTGATTTAGGAGTTTAACTCTGAGTGTGTTAAATGCAGAAGAGATGGGTTTTTTTTTTTTTTTAAAACATTGCATATGCTGTAATTCTACAGCAACGCGGACAGAAAAACTGCCACTGACGTGTCTTGGTGTTCATTATAGGTATCGGCTAAGTGGCCTGATCCTCCCCAGTCTGAAGGACTGGTTTGAGGGTACATTTGGTGCCAACTTGCAGCATAAATCCCCAGCCACAGTAAGTCTGCCCCTTCCTGATTTGGTACTGTAAGAAACACGTGTATGTGTGAGGGTACACATAACTCTCTCTCCTGTGCCAGGCCAGTTTAAATGTGAGTGCGGTCCCGCCCCCGAACCTGAACGAGCTGTTTGTGGAGGAGCTGAAGGCCGCCGGTGTGGCCCTGTCTGCTAACCCAGAGGACAGAGTGTTCCGCTCTCATGGTAATGAACGAAAATGTCTTGCCTAGTTGTTTTGCTTATGACCCACATGAGTCAGAAATATTTTCGCTGAATCAGAGAACTTTAGATTGGGTATAGAGATATTTGTTTCTAAATGATTGTGCCCTAGGATGAATTATATATTACTGGGAAAACTTCTTCCTGTTTCAGTGATGTAACAGGGCTTTACTTCTCCACACAGGTCACTGCCTACATGAGATCTTTGCTCTGAGGGAGGGGAAAATTGGAAAATTACCAGACCTGGTGGTTTGGCCAAGTGAGTACTCTGAAGATTGTGGATGTTTGTACGCACACACGAATGCACATACATTGTTGGGAACTTGGTCATGTAACAGTCCTTTGGGAAGATGGGATCAACAATTTGCCAAACACTTTGATCCTGAGCTTGGGTTACTGTGTGTGTGGTGTTCTAAATGTTTTCCCTGTGTCCATGTAGGGTTCCTCTGGGTACTCTGGTCCTCCCCCCTTCAAAATCTTGCTGGTAGATGGATTGGCTATGCTAAATTGCCTCTTGGTGTAAATGAGTGCGTGAATGTGTATGTGGCAGGGTGTGTTCCTGCCATGCGACTAGTGTTTCCATGCTATGCTCAGGATCCACTGAGACCCTGACCTCGATAAAGGGATTACTGAAAATGAATGAATGAATAAGTGAATGAATACAAAAAGACTATCTCTTTTTTAAAAATGCTGAGCCATCAGTTGCTAGCAAACTCACTTCATTCTACTACATACTTGACCTGGTATGACTCCAGTTGATTGCAGATAGTAGATTTACAATCCCATAAACAGGGGCCTTCCATTTGCTCTGCAACATCTGGAAATAATATAGAGTCTGATGGAAAATATGGAAAACCCATAGGCATTCAGTTTTCTTAATGTTTGAAAATATTATGAAATAATTTAGCAAATCATGGTTATTTACCTTTTAGCGTTCCTCGAATTTCTCAAGACACAAAGACTCTGGCCTTCCACTCCCACCTACATCTACTTAATTAGAACGTTATGATTAGGACGTAACTTCACTGTAACTGAAAATGAGAACTGCTTTTTACAGACATTTTCCCAGGACACACAGTCCTCTAGCCCTATTATTAGAGATAATAATTCCCATAATGAAGGGAGCACAGTAATGCACACTGCTGACAGATGACAGATTTGTTGCCGACTCGGCAGTTTGGATATAGCCTATAAAGTCTGTGATTTTTGGAGGTCATCACATCACTTTTCTTAATGCTCAGCTACTGCGTCTTCCACAGTTATTCGGTCCACTCCAAAATCTTTGGTCTGGTAAACCTACCAACAAGCAGCTTGGTTTTAGTATTTCAGTCGGATTTTATTTTCTGTTGCCTAGCATAGTTTGCTCCAGTGGTGTGAACGTGGCTTATTAGCAATTAATTAAACTCCTGTAGTATTCACAAGAGTGTTTATTTTTATTCATCTCTTTACAGCCTGCAAGGTGTTCTGAGCAATTATACTTGGCATGTATTGCATGTAAAGTGTTTGCATGGTGATTTCTGTACTGTTTTATGGCTGTAAAGGTATTGTCGGGTACATGGTGTTGTGTACTGTTAATCACTTGTTTTGTTAAGAGCAGCACTGAATTTAGCAAGAAAAGT
The DNA here is from genome assembly GCA_030068315.1 of Chrysichthys thysi. Lineage (NCBI taxonomy): Eukaryota > Metazoa > Chordata > Actinopteri > Siluriformes > Claroteidae > Chrysichthys > Chrysichthys thysi. Next base: position 14,879,812 of record JAQLOM010000034.1, read on the forward strand.
TTTCTTTTTTTTGTTTGATGCTCTGTGTGTTTGTGTGGTATATGGTGTCTATGCTATGAGAGAGCTGCGGGCATGCTGTTAAAGGGTTAATCCCTAGCTAGCTGCCCCAGCAGGTAAGCTGCTCGTTAATATTCATGAGCGTCTGCTTTAATGAGACGTGTCAGAAGAAAGTTTGACGTTGAATAAAATACTGGCTGGTTGAATTACTGCTCTCAGATTGGTGGATCCATTTCACCATGGAAATGAGCTCTGTGCGCTAGATCATACGTGATTAATTGAGTCCCAAATGGCCAGAAAGCACCTCGGACCTCATCACACTGAGCTCCTGTAGGAAAGGGTTTTTAAGGTGTGCTTCTAAGCACTCAGTGATTCTGTGAACCAGAACAGACAGATCCAGACAGTTCCTGATGTTTCATTATTTTTTTTTTCTTTTTAACACTGTTGTGTATTTCAGCAATACGCTGCTAATTCTTCTTGCTTCTGCAAGTCCGAGAATACATAAGGAGAAAATGATACTGCGTTATATTGATGTATCCCTTCTAGTATTTGGTTTTTCATTTGAGGTAGACTTGTGTCTCATTAGATCTAAAGAGCAAGCCCTTCATTAGGCAGAGTTACAAAATGTGTAAACCTGCAGACAAGCAGAGTTGACTGTGCTGTGTCTGCGTTTGTGTTAGATAATTGGCCGTACCTTTAAGAGTTTTGGATGTCCAGCACTCCTAAAGTTCATTCCTTTCCCCTTTATATGGATGGGGTGGATGAGCAGCAATAATGCAGGAGAAAAATTGGGGTGTGTTCATGCTGTTGGGGCAGTGTGGGATGTTCCCTTCCTTCACATGTATTCAGGGTGGGCAGAGACGGACACTCTTATTGGCTACAGATGGAAAGCTTTGATCCCGCCCACTGAAAAGGAGGAGAGATGGAACTCCTCCATTTTTCTTTGTCCTCCCACTTTATCTCCAACTTCTCACACAATCAAAAGAAATGTCTCATTGTGCCCTGTTCATTGATAAACTCTGGACATGGCTGTGCCTCTGTAATAGGCTATCATGTGTGTTGTGCTCTGTACAGGCTGTCACGATGATGTAGTGAAGATTGTGGAGCTGGCCTGCAAGCACAATGTGTGTTTGATCCCATATGGAGGTAAGCTCTCAACCCAGAACACAACAGTTAAGATCTGTTTTACCTTGTGAAACTGCTGTCCTATTACTTTTTTTTTAATTAAATTTATTGACCGAATACTGCTGAATAAAGTGCACTGTCTCTGGCTTTCTCTCTCCGCCAGGTGGTACAAGTGTGTCTAGCGCTCTAGAGTGCCCCCCAGAGGAAACTCGATCCATTGTCTCTCTAGACACCTCTCAGATGGTGGGCACAAACATGCATAGTGACCACTCATGTACACATAATGGCAACTGAGTTTGGTTTAAAGCTCGTACAAAAGTCCTGTTCAAGTCTGATGAAGGTTTATATGTTGCCTGTGAGGACAGTTTACTAACACTGATTTATTTAGCGTTTTGGGGCCTGCACTCAGCTCTGGCTTGCGCTCTCTCTCTCTCTCTCTTTCTCTCTCTCCCCCTCAATCTCTCTCTCTCTCTCTTTCTCTCTCTCTCTCTCTTTCTCTCTCTCTCTCTCTCTCTCTCTCTCTCTCTGACCTATGTCAGAGGTCACAAGGTCAGGAGGGTGGGACATGAAAGGCAGCGGATGCCAGGAGTGGCTGGTTTATGAGCTTAGCCAGATGATTGATGGCTGAGAGAGGAGCTCATGCTGAGAGTATTCCATATCGTGAGCAGCATTTGACCCTGGCAGGGAATTGTGGGATTGGGCCATAAAACAGAGTTAACTTTTTAACCCTGTGACGGGTGCCATCGTAGCATGATTAGAATGTCAAGAGGCCTCCATTTTATAAAACTACAATGCTTCCTATTCATTTAAAAAAAAAAAAAAGAAAGAAAGAAAAAAGCAGCTAACCTTCAGATCGGAGAATTCCAGTCCTTATACTGTAATTGGCCTCATTTGTGAAGGAGTTTCCTTAGAACAGGCACGATAGGAAACACTGCATGGAATGTCGAATTTTTAAATTTATTTATTTTCTTCAAATCCTTCCAGGTTTGGCTTGTAGTGCAGGTCACATGGTCCTTCTGTCCTTCAGCTTTGGTGGAAAAATCCTGCCACCTAACCTCCTGTGTGCTTTCATTTAGCTTATCAGAACGCAAGCTCTTTTTCCTCTGTGAAGGTTTCTACCTTGGTTTTTGTCCTGTGTGTTTGCCACATCTCACACACGCATGCACACTCACACTGTGTCTTCTAAAGCCCACTAAGCCCAAACAACTGGACTGAATTTTAGGACTGTAATTCAGACAGACGGACAACTTTATGGAGTAGTGCGGACAGACCCTGATATACACTGTCAACACGAGCACATTTTAATCCAATTCTTACTCTGGCTCTTTTTTGACCCTCTTCCTCCTCTTCTCCTCTATCTCCCTCTTTCACCCCTACTCTGTTTTTTCTCTCCATCATATGTCTCTATTCCAAGTCTGCTTTTAATTTCTTGGCAAAAGAGTTAAAAGGTTTTATGACTTTAGCTTGTCCCCCTCCCCCCCTTTTTCCCCAGAACCGAATATTATGGATTGATGAGAAAAACCTAACAGCCCATATAGAGGCTGGCATCATTGGCCAGGACCTGGAAAGGCAGGTTAGTGACTAGTGTGAATTTGTTCTCCCTGAGCATCTGAGTGTGCAGCTATCACTCTGCACATTTAGTTTCAACATGTGGATTGAGAGGCAGAGACTGGCACAGAGTTGGAGCTGCTTCTTTTTTTTCTTTTCTTTTTTTCAATACTATTACCCACACACAGAGAGCAGATGGCACCATCAAACTAATGCAGAAAAATGGCCTCTAGTATAATATAGAAGTGTGTGTGTGATGCATGTTAACAAGCATATCACACACTCGCACGTGGGTGTTTTTGCAGCTTTTTGAGTGCACAGATGGCTTGTTGTTAAGGAGTATGTTTCTGGGGAGTGTGGTAATAAAACCATGGTTGTGTGTATTCATGATACCTGTGTATGTGTGTTTGTGTGGGTGTTTGTTTTCCTCAGCTGAATGAGAGCGGCTATTGCACTGGACATGAGCCTGACTCTATGGAATTTAGCTCTCTTGGAGGCTGGGTGGCTACACGTGCATCAGGCATGAAGAAAAACATCTACGGCAACATCGAAGACCTGGTGCACAGACTTTCTCTTTCTTCTCCACCCACAAATTTCACATAAACATGACACAAAACAACACGCACGCATTACCTTTAGACCAATATGGAGCATCTTGTGCTTAGGGTTTTGGAGTGAAGCAGTTAACACACATTTTTCACAGTGATGTGTTTCGTTATTGATCACTTTCTTGTGGCTGATGTAAACTGTTGATTTTTAGGTGGTGCATGTAAAGATGGTGACCCCTAGAGGTGTGATTGAGAAGAGCTGCCAGGGTCCTCGAATGTCCACTGGACCGGACATCCATCATTTCATCCTGGGCTCTGAAGGTGTGCGTGCGTGTGTGCGTGCATGTGTGCGTGCGCGTGCGTGTCAGTGGGCATGATTTTTTTTTTTTTTTTTTTTTTTTTTTTTAATGGGGACATTTAACTAGTCTATAAAGAAAACCACTTTCATATAAATGAAACAGTCAAAAGGTTACATTTTGGTTGCTTAGATTCCCAAGAATTTGCTTTAAACACTTGACATGCGTATGTGCTTGTGGTTACAACAGAAAGTGATGAAAGCAAACTTCCATTTATACTTGTGGCGGCACAGCCATAGTAGGCTGGTCATAATCACAGTGGAAGACTCCGTCAAAGGGTTGTGTATTATTCATATGTGGATTGTGTGAACAGTAAAGCATGAAACACTGGACATTTCTTTCTGCACACAGGAAGCAGCACTTTTCTCCATGGCAGGCCCAGAGAGCAGGAACACTGCTTCACTGCACATGCTAATTAGGAGCAATCGTCTAAGGGAGAACATTTTGTTATTCCAAGGCTTCACACCAGTCATGTTTCCTCAACTGCTAGTATGTGCTCAGAATGTGTCTGGTTTTGGAAAAGTGCTCTTCAGAAAGGGATGTCTTCACATGTTTAAGAAACACTCAAAATAGCAGTAAAACACACTTTTTTTTTTTTTTTTTTTTTTTTAAATCCCCTGAGCAATCAAGTCTCGATTCAGGGGGCAAGTGAAAACACCCAGGAGTATTGTGGGAAAATTAGTCTTGCAGAAGTACTCACTTTCTCTAAAGCTAAGGCAAGCTTCTTGCTATATTTGAAGTCAGTGGTAATAAATTAATTAATGAAGTAAATTGAATCTTTATTGATATGATTATTATTATCACTTTTTTCCCCCTTCAAAACCTATTGTGGTGTGATTCAGTGATTCCACCTACCACACAGTCATAGTTTATGCTTTTGCATAGTGCAATAGTTTGGTTTTCAGTGTGGGTGATAGGTAGGCAGGTTTAAAGTGTATATCCCAAGAAGACTTCATCCAAGGCAGAGGCAGCTGACAAACTCCCACAATCCCAAGTCTCAGTGTCCTTGTACATGCCCGCTGATAGCATAACCATACCGCAGTGCTTATTAACAAATACAGAGACTGTTGGCATTACAACTGTGAACATCTGCTTGTGTGTGTGTACACAAACACACACAGGCACACCGAAAAAGTGTGCATTCCTCTAGCAGTCTGCAGGGCGATGGGATGATGGGTTGGCAGGTGCGTTTATACCCATTATAATAGCTGTAAGACTATAAACGAGTGCTGTACATCCGTAAATCTTACCTTTTCACCCAAGTATATTCCTGCACTCTCTCTTTCCTCTGTGAGTTGCACTTCAGGGTAATCCCAGAATTGGTATTTTAGCAGTTGGGTATACTGACAACCAGCTGGGATACAGGGCTCTGCTGCAAATTACAGTCCACAATTACACTATAAATTGTGATTAAAATGTGCCTAACGTCTGAAATTTCCATTCAGTGTTTTAACCACATTTTCCAAAGACACACATTTGGATAGTGTTTTGGAAGGTCAGAAATGTAAATGTGGGGGTGTTTGTGTGCGGCTCGGTCGGTGTGGGTGGTCTGGTGGCCTCTGCGTACTGTAACTCTCTGTTCTACCTGACATTGCCATTAACCTTCTGCTCAAAATCCACCAGCAGCCCAAACTCTGTGCTCTGTATAACAACACAGCCCTATCCCTGTTCCAATGTTATTGCATTACGTTAGCTACCACTTTTAAGTCTTGTCAGTTTCCAGGCAACCAAAACATGGGACTGGGCAGCATACTGGAGCTTTTACTTGCACAGTGGGCTAGCTAATTAAATTTATGATTTGTCCACCCCAGCTTTACTTATGGTGCCTTTCAACTCAGACTCAGATGGTCATGATTAAATTCTGCTTAAAGGTGCAATAGTCAAAATAGGTGTGTGTGTGTGTATGTGTTTGTGTATGTGTTTGTGTATGTGTTTGTGTGTGTGTTTGTGTGTGTGTGTGTGTGTGTGTGTGTGTGTGTGTGTGTGTGTGTGTGTGTGTGTGTGTGTGT
>JAQLOM010000034.1:14953409-14965495 GCA_030068315.1 Chrysichthys thysi
TGTGGAGAGACGCATAGAGATGTGTATACAATAACACAGCTTTTAGACAGATATTTTTCATGTTGAAGTGGTATACATTTTTTGGGCCCCTTTTTTTTTAGGTACATCGTATCTGGTCTCGCATATTTTACACGTCTCATGGAGGTTTGCACACCATCGCGTCACTTTAAATAGTCAGGTGGGAATACACAATGCCTGTTTCTTTACGGTTACAGAAGACTACATAGGAATGAAAATTTGTTATCTATCCCATGTTGTTTTAACTGATATGCTAACGGGTTTCATATGTCAAAGGAGTTGGGGAGAATGGAGGAGGGAGGATAACAGAATATTAACCTGCATTGTATTACATGTGGCCAGTTATTTGAGCTCTGCACGTGTCAGACAGTATAAACTATATAGATTTAAATATGAACATTACATGAACATTTAAGAGCATATAGGAGATTTTCATTTCATAGATGCCTTTAACTCCGACTTCGTTTCCTCTTTATCTCTGTTCCTTGTAACTTAATAAGATGAATCTATCTGGCTAAGCATCTTTGAGCTGGTTAGAAATATAGTCCTTGTCCATTCAAAGTGCCTACAGTACAATTAATATCTAATTACCTTACAGGTCTTATTCCAGCAACAACAGCACAGGCCTTTTGAATCTGCTTACCATTGCCTTTAATGTCTATTTGATTTAATGCGTCCACTGGATAGTATTGGCCAACACTACAAGAGAACACTCGTTCTACAAGAGAGGGTTATGACTAATGTTTCTCCATACTAATCTATCATAGGACTGAATAATTCAATTAAGAATAAAGCATCTTTAAAATAATAAAATCATTGATGCTTGTTTTATCTTCTCTGACATGTGTTATGTTTACTTAAAGGCTTGTAGTAAATCACTGACAAGTGTTGGTACTGCTGCACTGCTGTTGGGGCTTTGTCACGTCTGGGTGCGCGGCGGACACATGCGCGGAGAGCCAAGGCAAAATATAGATATAGATATATATTTATTTATAAAAGGAAGAAGCACTCTAGGTGCAAACTGCAAGTAGTACTCGTTGTGAAACAGACAGGGATAATCGATGATGCAAACAAGATGTAACAGGGATAGCAATACTCGTAACCAGGGACAGGCAGAGGTAATTGATAATGCGAACAGGCTGAAATAGAAGTAGCAATATTCGTAAACAGAGACGGGCAGAAGTATATGAGGCACAAACAGAGTAACGTAGGCAAGGCAGAAGGCAGAGTCGATAAACAGTCCAGGGTAACACACAAGATCCACAATAAGGCCAAACAGGGATATTCAGAAGAGTAATATGAAGAGAGCGAATCCAGGGTCATACACGATAAAGGCAATACAGGGCAGACAAGGGTTAGCAGATACTCGGAAGTCCAAAAGCAAAACAGGTCATACACAAAGTAGTAGGATAGATTCCTGACAGACCCCCCCCCCGAGGCCGGGCGTGACTCCACCGAGGCTGAAATCCACGTCCCGGGCAACACAACTAAAGAAATGTACAATCCCAAGTGAGCTGAACCGCATGAGTGGGATCCCATGTGGAGTGACAACGAAAAACAATGGATCATGGGACGTAATTCCTGAACCAGACGGGGCTGGAGACGAGGAACCAGACAGGGCTGGAGACGAGGAACCAGGAGACGAGGAACCAGGCGTGGTTGGAGACGAGGAACCAGGCGTGGTTGGAGAAGAGGAACCAGGCGTGGTTGGAGACGAGGAACCAGGCGACGAGGAACCAGGAGACGAGGAACCAGGCGGGGCTGGAGACGAGGAACCAGGCGAGGCTGGAGACGAGGAAGAGGAAGAGGAACTGTGGCGTCGGAAGAGGAGTCACCAGACGAGACTGTGACGAGAAGCAAGGCGTCACCAGATGAGGCTGTGACGAGAAGCGAGGCGTCACCAGATGAAGCGGTGACGAGAAGCGAGGCGTCACCAGATGAGGCTGTGACGAGAAGCGAGGCGTCACCAGATGAGGCTGTGACGAGAAGCGAGGCATCACCAGACGAGGCTGTGACGAGAAGCGAGGCGTCAGGCGAGGCTTTGGAATCGGAAGGGACAACACCAGACATTGGCAGACAATTCAAGTACATATTCACTGTGCTACAGAGTTCATTGTCCTTATCAGGCCTTGGTTCTTGCATCCAAAAGAAAAAACGCTGTATACCTGCTCTGAACCGCAATACATAACCAATGCACCACAGGTTGAGTCTAACTCTTTTAAAGTCACAATCACCCAGGAATAATCAAGTCATCCTCTATGATGTCAGTCTCTCTGTCCTTCCAGCAGAAGTGCATAAGTAAATCCTCTGTCTGCTGGATGAAGACTAGACCTTTACGTACATCAGGGGTTACAATATTTTCTTTCATGTTCATTTTACCAGCACGAAACTCTAACAAATAATCTCTAGCTGAGTCATGTGAACCTGAAGAGACTGTGACATTCGGTATAGAACCCGAAAAAGCTGTCGACCCTGGCATGGAGACTTGCGAGGCTGTCGACCCTGACGGGGTGCCTGGCGTGCGCGGCGACCCAGATGGAGTGCCTGGCGTGTGCGGCGACCCAGGCGGAGTGTCTGCGGGCGTGTCACCAGCCTCTGGCTGAGCAGGAGCTGATGCGGCGACCTCTGGCTGAGCTGGCGCGGCGGCAACCTCTGGCTGAGCTGGCACGGCGTGCTTTGCGGCGAAGACCCCCGACGTGGCGTGGTCTGCGGCGAAGACCGCCGGCATGGCGTGGTCTGCGGTGAAGACCCCCGGCGTGGCGTGGTCTGCAGCGAGGGCCTCAGGCGTGGCAGGAACTGCGGCGAGGGCCTCAGGCGTGGCAGGAACTGCGGCGAGGGCCTCAGGCGTGGCAGGAACTGCGGCGAGGGCCTCAGACAGGACAGGAACTGAGGCGAGGACCTCAGGCAGGACAGGAACTGCGGCGAGGGCCTCAGGCAGGACAGGAACTGCGGCGAGGGCCTCAGACAGGACAGGAACTGCGGCGAGGGCCTCAGACAGGACAGGAACTGAAGCGAGGACCTCAGGCAGGACAGGAACCGCGGCGAGGACCTCAGGCAGGACAGGAACCGCGGCGAGGACCTCAGGCAGGACAGGAACTGCGGCGAGGGCCTCAGGCAGGACAGGAACTGCGGCGAGTGCCTCAGGCAGGACAGGAACTGCGGCGAGGACCTCAGGCAGGACAGGAACTGAGGCGACGGCCTCTGACTGGACAGGAACTGCGACAGCTGTCTCTGGCAGCATAGTGGCGGAGAAGACCTCAGGAGTGACAGGAGCTGCTGTGACTGCCGTTTCAAGCTGGGCAGGAGCTGCTGCGATTGCCTCAGGCAGGACAGGAACAGACAGGACCTCGGCAACTGCGGGCGTCACGGTCACTGCGGGCGTCACGACCACTGCGGGTGTCATGGCCACTGCAGGCGTCACGGCAACTGTTGTCGACCCTGGCATGGAGACTTGCGAGGCTGTCGACCCTGACGGGGTGCCTGGCGTGCGCGGCGACCCAGACGGAGTGCCTGGCGTGCGCGGCGACCCAGACAGAGTGCCTGGCATGCGTGGCAACCCAGACGGAGTGTCTGCGGGCGTGTCACTGGCCTCTGGCTGAGCGGGAGCTGATGCGGCGACCTCTGGCTGAGCTGGCACGGCAGTGACCTCTGGCTGAGCTGGTGCGGCGGCGACCTCTGGCTGAGCTGGCGCGGCGCGCTTTGCGGCGAAGACCCCCGACGTGTCGTGGTCTGCGGCGAAGACCCCCGAGGTGTCGTGGTCTCAGGCTTTAACCCAACAGCGCATTCAGGACCATAAAATCAATGCAATGCTCAATACACAGTGAGATTGCTATGTAATTTAATCTAAAATATGAAAATGATTGTGCAATAACAGGCCATGACAGATGTAAATGCATGATTAGGAAAGGTATTCAAATTAAGCAAAATATACATTTACAGGAAACAAGCCGTGGGTTCACATTCCACCATCTACCCTCCAGCCTACATAACAGACTTCAGTATTCGTTGTGCTAACTTTATATTGCTAGAAAACTAGCAATTAGCATGTTATTTGTCGTGTTATGTAATACTATGCAGCAATACAACAGCATTGTTCAACATATTGGGAAAAAATCATACTTTTGGATCACTGTCTTGATTCAGTTCATCAGCTCTTCATTATTCCAGAAGGTATTCCACAAATACACATTTCAATCAGTGGGGAATTTTCACTGTGGGCAAGCAATCATTAGTAGTACAGCATTTGGTAATTACTTCTAGCCAATCATAGTGCAAACCATACAGTGATTTTCATTAATTAGACACATCAGATAGAAACAAACCATGTACTATAGTTACACTGCTCAAATTAAACTGCAAAGGCTTTTTGAAGAAAGTTAGAAAAATTTAAGTTAAATATTCAGTTTCCTGTTCCTCAGGAGAGGGTTTCCTCGTATTTCTAATTGAATAACAATAACACTGAACAACAAATAACACTCCCTTAACCTGGAGCTTGGAATCATGCACACACATGCACACCCACACTCACACCTATGGGCAATTTAGGATAGCCTATCTGCCTAATGTGCATGTCTTTGGACTGCAGGAAGAAACTGGAGTACAGGGAGGAAACCCATGCAGACATGGGGAAAACATGCAAACTCCACATAGAACGGCACCCAGGTCGACCCCGGGGATCGAACCCACAATTATTAATTAATCTAAGGCCCATCTTTCTAAACATAGATTAAAACTATTCACTATAAAACATTCTCAATAAAAAAAAATCCCAACTATATAATTTGACATAAAATCAGATTAGGATTAAAGTTATGCCCTGAAAACCAGGCATGAGCATTATCACTCACTCACTCATGCACTCAGTCCTCTTCTGCTGCTTAATCCTGTTCAGGGTCACAAGGGGACACTGGAGCCAATCCCAGCTGACTTCGGGTGACAGATGTGGTACACAACAATTCACACTCACATTCTCACCTACGCGCAATTTAGAGTAGCCAATTAGCCTAATCCCCTCTGTTCATGTCTTTGGACTGTGGGAGGAAACCCACGCTTGACACGGGGAGAACATGCAAACTCTCCACAGAAAGGCACCCAGGTCAGCCCTGGGGATGAAACCCAGGACGTTCTTGCTGCGAGGCGACAGTGCTAACCATTACACTGCCGCACCACCCCATCAGCATTTACCACTGGATATAAAACCAAGGCCATTGTGCTGTGTGTTTTTGCTCTGTAGAACACTCATTTTCCCCTTCACACTTCTGTCAGAGTAGTATGAGTACAAACACAGCACTGTGCTCGCTTTAATACAGCAGTCTTTGGGGGATTCAACACCAGTTAAATTAAAAGCTGATAAATCTCTCCACAGTATAAATATCCCTCCTCTGTTTACAAAGACTTGTATCTGTGTGAGTCAGAGGTAATTAAAGACTGTTTTCCCTCATTTTAATAAAAGGGTAGCAGGTGGACTGCCATGTTTCTCCAGATCTATCATTTAAAAAAATAAATCATATGGAAAGCAATTAGTCCTTAACTCTCAGATAATTATATACATCATGAACAGGCTGCCTTTCTACAAACTTTAATATATACGATAATGTCTCTGAAGCCCTGGCCTTTTCTCTGGAGTTATACAAACACAGGGCTCAAAGCATCAAGCATTAATAGGCTCAAACTGTTAATGCTAATATTAGTAATTAGTTTCAAGAGTGAGGATTTCAAATATTTGATTGTCAAAAGGTTGTCTTGTCAGAGCTTTTCTATATGAGGAGCACAATGATACAACACAAACACATGACAGCATGCTTAAATCTCATGAACTTGACCTTGGTATTTGTGAACCTGCCAAAACTTCTCGAGACACTGCTGATATATGAAGTTCCAAATGACCATCGTGGAAAGCTTTGAGCAAAACATCAGCCAGTTTCACTGCAGTTGGCTGGGTCTACCAAAGAGCAAGATGGCAGCTGATTCTGGGACACAGCGGTGCAGAGGTGGAAGAGAAATGCTGGAGCAGGTCAGTGGCCATGCATAAGCAGGGAGCTTGGACCAATTGGGACCATGTAACTGCCTGTAAGGTCAGCTGGCCAGAACTTTGGGAGTCAAACCAGCTAGAGTCAAGTTTTTGATCCAGATGGCATATGACATCCTCCCAAACCCCTCCAATACAACCTGCACTACTGGGGTCTAGCTAACACCTTGGCATGCCCACTGTGCCCAGCAAGAGTTTCACTGGAGCATTTTGACCTGCTGCCCAAAAGCTCTGGGTTACGGAAGGTATAGGTTTCACTAAGGCATCATGCTGAAGGCAGTAGCTCACAACATTTGCACTGGAATCCAGCAGAGCAAACATCAGCTCCCAAAAAGACACAACATTGTCTTTGTCAGGGTGGGAGGAAAAGGTCAGGTGGAGCTTAGGGCCTTAACTGGGTTGCTGGTTTCTGCTCATGATTGGCAGCTGAACGCAGACATAGGGAAGCAGCCGAAGGTCCTGGAACACACTGTGAGGAGCACACTCAGGCCAAATTTGGTCTTAACATCTGATGGCTCTAAGCATGTGGTCATGATGAAACTCAATGTCCCCCTGAGAAGAACATATAGAGGAGGCCCATAAGCATGAGAAGGCCAAATACCTCAAGCTGGCAGAGGAATGCAGAAGGACTGGGTGGAAGGCCCACTGTAAGCCCATGGAGGTAAGTAAGTCCCTACACCAGTCTCTCATTCTCCTAGGCATCAGAGGGTTGCAGGAAAGAAGAGCCACCAAGAACCTCACTGAAGATGCTGAAAAAGCTTCAATTCCAGTGGCTGTGGATCAAAAGGGGCAATCCATGGTGTAGCGTGCTACATGGATACATGTTGCTCAGGTGAAAGAGACTGATGATCTAAGCCCCAAAACACCCTCTGACCCAGGGTTCATCACTGATGTGTCCAAATTGCACCACCCAGTGTTTCAAGAAACTAACCAAAAAAGTCTGGGATCATTATTTTGTGTAGAAAAGAACAAGCTAATAAAGTAGTGAAGTAATATAGTGACTAGAGTATATGATGTAATATGTAAATAACATCGTCACAGAACTATTGTTTCTGACAGGCTTACAGCTGGATCCCCTGAATGACCAAGAACCCTGGTGGTTATCTGTTGTTCTCGGACTCAGTTCAATACATTTCTAGCGTTCTAGCGTTCAAAAATTAAAAAAGAAAACACACCCTGTTGATCACATTTCCATAAGGTCACATTTGGGGAATATACACTTATGCTTTACTTTCTGACATTACATCAAGATAAGTACACACATAAGGTACACTTAACATCTGCATGTCACACAGTGTTTGGAAAATGCACTGAGTGGAAGGAAACCATTCTCATGAGGTTCAGCACCAACACTCACTACCTGCAACTCTTCTTAAGATAAGCATGTGTGGGTGTGTGTGCGTGTGTGTGTGCATGTGCATGTGTCTGCACATGTGTCCATGTGTCTGTAAAAGAAAGAAACCTTGTAGCATGTTTTGAAATTTGAACTACATTGATGTGTTGGTTGTTGATGGCAAAACTCATGTTATTGAGCCTTTACATCATAGGCTCAGTTCTTGAACTGCAGTTTACCCACCACCACACACACACACAGTCACACAGTTACCCTAATGCCCTTGGTTCAATTTGTTCTGAAATTGAGTCTAAGTACACATAAAAGGGATAAATTATGCCACATGGAACTAAAACACCATAAGGCTGACTGTAAGGGTGATCACAATGACCACTGCACTCACGCCACCAGAAGGGAACAATGTTAAGAGCCTGGGGAAGGTGTGCAGTGATATCCTGGTAGCAACATTGCAAGCTTTCTGGAGTAGCACATCTTTAAGTGTTCTTTATAGGGAGGTGATGCTTCTCAGAGACATGTCACAGTGGGCCTGGGTGTTTTGCTCAGAGATAGGTCATGATGATTACATGCATCATGCTGTAGCCTGGCCTATGTTTAGACAGTGGAACTTTCTGTGTCTTCTCTATGTTACAGATGAACATTTGATCTGAGTAGCAAACAGCCATTGTTCAACCAAACAGTATGCATACTGGACACCACATGAAACATTCTGTAGGTACACCTTCATGAATTACTGCAAAGTCAAGACTGACTACAAAATTGGGGATAGACACATGGTTACACTCAAGTCATCTTGTAAACAATACATGTGAGATGAGTTTATTGACAAGGCCTATTTCAAGCAGCATTCTGCATGTGGTCATTAGTAGGCCTTCAGGACCTCTAGTACAAAGAGGGATCCCACACTAGGCTGTTGGTGCATTATTGCGGATTGAAGGCACCTTGTTCCTTTTAGAAAGGCTGTCATAGATTGAGACCGCAGTAGATGCTATCTATGGTATTGTGCCATACTGCAATGGCCACCACATACACATACAATACGGCATAGATGGATAGACTTGTCCATGCTGTAGACAGTCATGGGTCAGAGCACCCTGTCCAAGCAGGCACAAAATTTTCACTTGGCAGCAAAAAGAAATTTGTCAACATGCCACAACAGTGTCTCCACTGCAATTTTTTTCCATTCCCAAAAGTTACTGTAATTTTCTCTCAGTGAGGCTAACCATCTGAGGAGATTTATATATTTATTTAGGTACATGCCTGTCACAACATTGCTCCAATAGACCAACACATGGCAATGTCACAGATCAGGTAACAGGATCCTGAGGGCCAATTAGAACACCCTTAGTTCCAGCTGATGAGGAAGGCTGTCTCTATGATGGGGCACTGCTCCTAAGCAGACCCCTTGAGAAGAAAGGCTTTGTGAGGTAGAGCTTATAATTTTCTCACTAAGACAACGGTGCAACTGACTGTGGTATTTGGGGTCTATCTGCAAGCTGATACATTGAGGTGACAGGTTGTCAAAGATCAGGAGGTTGTGTCTGGAGGTCGGACATGTCCTGAATGCTCTGTTTCATGCTAGCATTACATAGGAGCCTGTTTTCCAATAATAGTAGTATCCAATGTCCATCAGAGGTAACGAGGCTGACTGCATACTTGAGAACATCAATGGCAGCATTAGAATGACTCGAGTGGGAAGAACTTTGAATTAAAGTGTTTATTCTTGGAAGGCAACCCATAAAACCATATGTACTCTGGGGTTATGGGAATGTTAAAATGTACAATGCTCAGAGCCACTGACATGAACATGTCGACCTGAAAGCCTTAGCAAACGAAAAGTAAGGCTGGTTAGGACTCAGTTCAAAACTGCAATCAAATTGAAACCACCATTCTTCTATTAATTTTATGTTTGTTTTTTAAAGAACCATAGCATACCTGTCTTCATATGCTGGTAGATATCACTAAAATAAATGCTCAAGCAAAAGAAGCACAAAAAAATCTTTGACCGTCCTCAGCTCTGTAAAAGAAGCAAAAAAAAAACAACAAAAAAAAAAAAACCCTCTGATTGTCCTCAGATTTCTAAAAGAAGAAAAAACTGTGACTGTCCTCGGCTCTGTAATTGGCCACTAAAATTGTCAAGATAGTCTGGCTATCTTGACTATATTAATTCTATATTTAATGTTGGGGGAAAAAAACTCTGCAAGGAGGTGGTCCTCCCTGCCAGTGTCAATTATTTTCTATGCTAGACAAAGAAGACATTAGACGTTTGCAATATCTAGCTGTGATTGAGTGTCATTTGCTGGAATGTTGCTTACAAAAGCACTGCTGTGAGTGCAGACATTTGATCCAGCTGCACGTCTAGCTAATTCAACGTTCCGGATCAAGTTTCTTTAGAAATGCTTTGGGAAATGGTTTGGAGAGCATGGGATCGAAACAATACTTAAACTCAGGCCGTTGAAGTTAGCAGGTACCGCTCACTGTATCCTGGACCTTGGGGTGGGGATACACATGGGGAGTAACATGTATAAACCTGCTCACAGCTATTTTGATTTGTGGATTCCTCAAAAGTATTTTCATTGGATACAACAAATGCTATAACAGGATATCATTTAGTAATATGAAATAAGAAAGTCATTATAAATTCAACACAGGATTATAAGGAATTTCTGCTTATAAGTCTCTCATTTTATATATTCTGTAACAAAGTTATTGTGTTTTATCATTTCTTATAACAAAATACATTAAGAACTAGATCTGCATTTAGGAATGTGTAATTAGTTCAATTATAATTATTTACTTGACAAATTTATTTTTGCAAAATGACCATAGCGAAAGTGAGTCAAAATTCAACACGAGAGCCTTGCAAATTCGAATTCACAACCTTTCAACTGACACTGCTCCAATCTCAACATAATACGTTCATAGCACAGCTTCAACAGTCAATTTTTGTGGTAGGAAAATTATTCTATATTCACATTATACATATACTATACACGTGTACAGTACTTTTTTTAAGGAAAGAAGCTGAAGTCAGAACACAGCTCCGCTATGGTGCACCAATCTTGGCAGAGTGAGGCAGCTTGGCAGAGCTGCAGTTCAAAGTGTCAACATTTACTGCTTTACTGCTAAGTCCTAACAGTACCCATTCTTTTTCATATGATAAATTCTGGTCTATGGCAAATTTGTCTCTCATTTCTCTTCAAAAGCATCCCTTCTTTAATACTTGTGCAAAAAAGACAACCAAAGTGAATTCAGTGGATGAAGCCTTAAAGAAGAATGAACAATGCCGTCAACACAAAGCCAGAGATTGCACATGTTATATATAAAGCAAGGTCCTGTGCAATAAGCAGGAATTGTCATTATTGCCCAACTGGATGGCAATTTGTGAACATCACAGAACACCAGTAGCCCTTCAGTAGACTTCCAGGACCATGGACGCTAATCTGTGTGCACCTTGTCCTATAGAACATGTCAGGTCAGGCACAGGTTAGCCTCTCCACTGCAGTGCAGCCAGTCTCTCCAGACTGCATGCTCCATAGTCAGAGCTCAACACTAACATCAGGTAGAGGGACAGCAGGCGGTCAACATTACCACCAGCAATCTTTCACAGGCTGTGCCACCAAATTCTACTTCTGTACCACAGATGTGGATCACTAAAGAGCATTTGAACCAAAATCTAGTGACAGTACTGAGCTCATAGCCTCTGTTTACCACCAAACACAACAATAGCAAGCTCCCTTAAAGAAAGTGCCTTTGCTTTATAGCCTGAGTATGCGTATTTTACAAACAGTGCTAGCTCCTTTGAAACAGTGAACATAAATCCTTATAAAAAAACTTGGTCATATTAGTAGATTCAACCAGTGCTTATCCACAGCAATGTAACATTGTTAATACAGGATGTCTAGTTTACTAAAGCAATACAGCAGGTAGGTAGCCAAACATCTAAATATTAGCATGTGAAAATATGTTACCTTCTCATCATCCTCAGTGAACAGTGCACCACTAGGACTCTTGTTGATGGCCTGTGCCACTCCTATGATCTCTCCATCACTGTTCCGGATGGGCATGCACAGCAGTGACTTGGTTTTATAACCTGTCAACTTATCAATCTCATCACTGAAACGATGGTCCTGTGGAGGGAGAAAACATTACAGCATAATATTTTGTCATACACATATTTCATCTCTGCCTTATTATTCAATTATATTATTACGAATTATTCACTAGATACCATGAAGCTCAAAGAGCCTGGAACCACCAAAAAGATCCTAGGAGCTTCAGGGGTTAGATGATATGGCAGCTTCAGGCGTTGCAGTATGTAGGGTGAATTCAACTATATTGCAACATTACATAATGTGGTACAGTTTGACTTTGCAAGATTTGTTTTGCCTGATAAGTCACAATTTACAATCTACATTACTAAGCCCTTGAGAGAATTTTTGTTAAAAACTAACATAACTTAAATCATGTGAGATAACATAAGCACTGTTTATTTGTTTGTTTGACTCCCATCAAACATCTAGCTGACCCCAAAAATCTTGAGTTAGTGAAAAATGATATGTGCTTTCACTACCCCCCCAGATTAAACGTTATGACTAATATTCGTCTTCTGCCGCTTAATCCTGTTCAGGGTCGCGGGGGGAAGCTGGCGCCAATCCCAGCTGACATCAGGTGAGAGGCGGGATACGC
>JAQLOM010000034.1:14972178-14990014 GCA_030068315.1 Chrysichthys thysi
CAGTGTGATCTCTATGACTTTGTTTAAGGCATGGTTTCTAGTACCATATGGGCTGCTTTGAGTATTTCAGACTCACACTAACCTGTCAGTTGAATACTGGAAAAAAATCAGGTGGTGTATATATTATTATTATTACTATTATTATTATTATTATTATTATTATTTCATATATATATATATATATATATATATATATATATAATCTTCTGCTGTTGTTGGGGCATGTGAATGATAAATAGTTAATAAGGGTAGCCTTGAGCTTTGACTCATCAGCCTCCTCCCTCTCTGGTCTGTTTCCTTGGACAGGTGTTCATCGCCCAGTCCAGATCTTCTGGGAGCCACAGAGACGTCGAGGATGAGGAGCTGACCCGAATCTTTGTCATGATTCCCAAAACATTTACTGAAGAGGACCTGAAAGAGACCTTCAAGGTAAAATACTGACCTCATGATGATGATGATGTAAAAATGTGACTTGTTTGTTTTTATGTTGCCCGCACAGGGTGATGGTTCACCTTTGCACTCCAAAATGGATGGGTTTTATTGGTTTAACAGATGATGAAATGTCCATACAATTCAGAGTGCACAGGTGTCCAGAAAATAAGCCCTTTTTGGTGGTGCAAGAACAAAAAAGGTTTTCAGTCAGTTTTAACACAGAAATTACACTTTCTTCAATTCGCGAAAAAGGCTTAATTGTTACAAAAACCATGTTGTCAGACTTTAGGAACATAAGTAACAAATTTGGCTGATTTGGATTTTGGCTGATAGCACGGTATTTATTAATACTTGCATGTCAAGTACTAACCACTCCATGAGTGAATGAACAACCTATTTCTTAAGAAGTATCCATTCATAACTCCTTTATCCTGGTCAGGGCAGGGTCACTATATTTCTATAAAAATATTCTGTATTCTTTTTTTCTTTCAGTCCAAGTACAGTGGTACCTTGACTTGCGATTTTAATTCGTTCTGTGACGGAGCTCGTAACTCAAATTACTCGTATGTCAAATCAATTTTCTCCATTGAAATGAACTGAAATGTCATTGATCCGTTCCAGACCGCCCCCCAAAACACCACAATTTGTTTGTTCCATGTTTTTAAATAAGAAGAATGTACTTATAAATCATGAATATTGTATAATAACACAATACAATAGAATGTACTGCAATAAACTTTTTTTTTTTTTTTTTAGTGTAATGTATAGCATTTACCTTGGAGATCAGACAACTTGAGTTTGCTGATGGAGGTGGAGGAGAAAGGCTGAACTGAATAACTGAATCTTATTCGCTGATTTTTGCCCTTTTCCCCATGCTTTCCTCACTTTCATCTGCAGGGGGTTTCGATAAAAACTGTCCAATGATGTCTGTTTCATCCTCTCTTTCAGAATGTTTCTGAAATGAGTTAGGCGAGTGTCATTAAATAGCGCCGTTGCACGCCCAGTTGCAGCTTTTTCTGGGTGTTTCTTTTGAATAAAGTCTGAAAGTAAGAAAATGATTTAAACGCCCTTGGCTGGCGTTTTGACTCCTGCTTCAGTATGTTGTACATCGTAGAGGTGCTATGCTCGTACTGCTTCGCAAAGTTGACTACACGCCCACCTTGGTCATGTTTTTCACTAATTTCTTTCTTTAATTCAATGCACATCATCCACTTCTTCTTCTCAGCACTGTCTTTCGCACTCACATTCTTCGGTCCAACTAGCGGTGGGGGATCTGAAGCTGGCTCATAACTTGAATTTTAGGTCTCATCTCAAAGCAAAAAATCGTCCAAGAGACGGCTCATATCTCAAAAACCCATTAGTTGGGGCACTCGTAAGTCAAGGTACCACTGTATATTTCTGATCATTAAAGGGAGAGATTTTACACTTAAAGAAAGTGGGTCAAGGCTAGACCATACTACATAGCTTGTTTTAAGTAAAGGTTAAATAGAAATTTTGCTGGATCTTGATGAAACCTTTATTTTGGCTATCTCTCATTCTTCACCTTATCATATTGTTCTTTTATTTATGGCAGATCTATGGAGACATAGAGTATGCCATCGTCATAAAAAATAAATCTACAGGGGAGAGTAAGGGTTTGGGCTACGTCAGGTATCACAAACCTTCTCAAGCTGCCAAGGCTATAGAGAACTGTGACAAAAGTAAGTGGCATGATTGTGTTCTTCCTTTACATGTTAGTGGAAACACCAGACCATGGTGAGCAAGGCATTTTCATGTGTTATAACGTCTGTTTCTGCACATTTAGCATTCAGAGCCATCCTTGCTGAACCAAGGACAAAAAACGCATCAGCCGACAATGACTATTTCAGCAACCAAAGATCGGATCATGCAGGAAATGAACCAGGCTTAAGTGCCTACCCATTTGGTATGTGTTAAATCTTGCAGTATTGTAGTTTCTGTGTTATTCATGGTTGGGCAATTGCATATTTACATATTTAGTGTTTAATAGATGTGTAACACTAATGGATTTACCTTTTTTTTTTTTATTATTACTTATTGTAAATATCTTTTCTGTCTGTTTCAGAAAAGTCTTTTAAACATAGACATGTTGTGTTCTTTCTTATGCATTAAAACAAACACAACAGATTTCTATAAGTTTTTAATGGAAGAATAATCATCAGTACGTTTGGTGTGGTGTTGCCTTTTTAAATGTGATTATTTTCTAAAATAGCTGTCCCTACATTTTTTTTTCTTGTAACTTCTCTGATACATCCCTGCGGTGGATTGGCGAAAAAATATATCCTTTACAGCTTTACCTTTGACTGTCCCGTAGTGTCTCCTTTTATAAGTGGTAAATAAACGTTCTGCTTACAGAAAACTTCCCTTTTTAAAAAAAAAATGTTTTTAAAAATTGATAACTTGAATAACTCAATGTACTAGAATGAGAGTGTTAATATAAACCTCTGATTTGACTTGCAGCTGGCCATACTGTCAGAGTTTTGTTTATTATAGAAACTCCTGACTAGTCAGTACAGTGGTACCCCGCATAACAAACGCAATCCGTTCCAGTTGCGCGTTCGTTGTGCGAAACACAATTTCCCATAGACTTCTATGAGAAATCGTGTAATCTGTCCCAGGTTGCTGTGAAAAATCGAGAAAAGTGAAACTGGAACCACCCTCTGCTGATGCTTTGTCTTCATCTGAGACACATCTGGCCAGATTCAGCCTTTTTTTTTTTAACGCAAAACTCGATTTTTTCATGTGCGATGTGCGAAATGCTTTTGTTCTGCGGGCCACACGCACGTTTGCCCTGGTATTTGCGGAACGCTCATTCTGTGGGGCATTCGTTAAGTGGGGTGCCACTGTATTGAGTATTCAAGAGTGCTGTGGTATGAACTGTATTATACAACAGTTAGTTCCAGTCCACTAATTTGATTGGATAAGGGATATTCCAAGAGTGCTGATATTTAATATAAGAGCACTGGGATATTTCAGTGTAAACCCTGTGGCAAAGCTTTGTACAAAGTTAGTATTTAAGTATGTATGTTGGCTTGCAGGTGCAGAGTCCAGTAGTTACGCTGCTGGAGAAGGATGGAGCTCTGACTTGATAACTAGGTGCCTGATGGTGTCGTCGCGGACGCCCGTCGCACAGGAGCAGATTTATAGCCTGTTTGATCTGATTCCGGGAATGGAATACTGTGAAATGCAGAGAGACCAGTATGGCTTCAGTAAAGGTAGTACAGGCTGCTCTTTAGGATTTAACCAGTGCTGGGCAGACAGTTTTGTATCTCTGTGGTGTTCATATTGGAATCTCATTTAAAAAAAAGTTTGTGTGTTTCTGCATCTCTATATGTAATTGCCATCAACATGTAAAGTAAATACTCTGCCTTGGGATGTACATGATCACTTCTCATAATGGATGTATTTATTTAAGACTTATTTGTTTTCAGTTAGCTCCAGAATTATTGGCACCCTTGGAAAGATGAGTTTAAAAAAGAGGCTTTGCTGTTAATTTGTTTAATCATCACGCTGAAATATGACAGAAATCGAAGTTTATCGGAAGACTACTTAAGAAAAACCCTCATCAAAATATTTTTAACGAATTCATATGCATCACCATTATTGGATTGCACAAGCATTTTCACAAAGTGCATTGTGCAAATATTTGCGTATTATCCTGATGAGATTTCAGACTACAGAGTCTCCTCAATACATCACTATTTTTGGTGAGTCTTTGTTATAAAAAAAAAAAAAAAAGTTCTGTTTATCTCCCATCTGAATTCTGAACCTGAATCCACAGTCACAATAGTGTCTAGCAAACACCAAGTGTGTATGTCTGTTAGCTGAAAGACTCCCCCCCCTCTCTCCTCCCCTCCTCCTTTTTGAGTACGATAAATTGTTGGTGTGGTGTTGGCAGTAATAACTGTACTTGGCAGTAATTCGGGAACAGACTGTAAATTATTTTGTAACATTATTCTAGGGAGTCCTAATAATCTTTGTTTTTGGTTTTTCCACAGGCCAGGCTATGATTCGGTACAGTAATCTGGGTTCAGCTGTATATGCTAAAGAAAAACTGAATGGTTTTGAGTATCCACCTGGAAACAGACTTTCTGTGACTTTTATTGATGATGGAGAGGACAGGACCAGGTCGAGGCCAGCTCCATGCTGTTATTATTCCTTAATCTTTAATATACCTCTCTTGAACCTTTTATGTAAGAAACTTGCACATGATTAAATACTTTAATATTGTGGGTTTTCCTCTCTCAACAGCCCAGTAGGGAAGATGGCCATGCAGTTGGTTGCAGCCCAAATGATGTCTGTGGTGTGGAATGGCCCCTCTGGAGCTCAACTAATGAAGACCACTGCAGTAAGCAGCGCTCTTTAAATACCACAGTGTGAGAATTTAAGCATGATGGACCAACCATTATAAGAGTATGATTGCAATATCTCTGTAATCAAACCTAAGTTTGATTACGTAAGTAATTTCAACTTTATTAGGAACCACAGCAATTGCCAGCTTGTCTTGAAAGTTGATATAATAGTTTTTATATCACTGCTTTCCCAGTGGTTGGTTGATTTGGTTATCTACAGCTTTTACCCCCCTCTGTGTGGAGTCAATCTGGGTAGGGTTGAGTAGGTAGGTTTAAGAGCCTTGCCCAAGGGCTTAACAGTGGCAGCTCCAGTCAAGGCTCAAATCCCTGACCTTCTGATCACCAACCTAGTGCGTCAACCATTGAGCCATCACCACCCCAATAGTACATTTCCCAGTAAAATGTGAAAATGGTTCTGTTTTCAGTGCTCTTTTTGAGAGCAAATTGTAGTACTTGGTCTACTGTGGCACAATATTAGCAAAAATTAGCTCCAAATTAGGGCTGAATAACTGGCTTATGCTTAATAGCAACATGCTGTGATGACCAGCTCTACCTGGCTAAATAAAATTTATCTGCAGGGTTATGCAGCTCCATCATTGCCCCAGAAGCCTCGTGTTCAGACCGACGTTGTCCTCCCCTCTCATAAGAAGCTGGCTTCTCCTGACAGTGCGGTCAAAGAGAGGCTTTTTGTAATCTTCAATCCCTCACCACTGCCAGTGGACGTACTGGAAGATGTGTTCTGGTGAGTGTGAAGGCTCATTTCTTAGACGATTATGGAAAACTGTTCAGGCAGGTCCCAACCGCACGTATATCAATGTTACTGAAAGCATAATTTTCACTCCTCGATCCCTGTCCACACAGACAGCATGTTTGAGAATCTCTTAATCCAGCTCAGTGATGGTTTATCAACTCTTATGTCTACTGCCTAAAGAGTAATGTTTAAGTGCAGGTGTTTTGAGTGATGGAGAAGCGAAATGCAGAAAAACAGGAACGTGGCCAAGGGTTCTGAAGCAAAAAATGATAAGCTCAAGGATATACAGAGGGGTCCAAAAATGAAAATGTACACCCACTTCTGCAGTGGTTATCTGTGCCCCCCCCAGCAAGATAGCTCACCACCACACAGTCACCAAGACGTGAGAGCCTATCTTGATGACATTCTACCCTTTTATGTCTACTAATACAGCTGTTATGCAGATATTTTTCATGGTACAATGTGTATACATTTTTTGGGGCTCCTCTGTATATGTGGTGGAACTTTAAAAACAAAACGGTTTGCTCAGATCATATCTAGACTCTTCATTCGCAGTATACTTCTGGAATAGTACATTATTTTGTTTTATTAACCTTTATTTTATTAACCTTTATTTAACCAGCTTATTCCCATTGAGATCAAGGATCTCTTACAGGGGAGACCTGGCCAAGAAGGCAGCAGCATAATTACAATCAAAAACAACACATTTAAAATTTGCTCACCTAAAACACTTGCACACAGACAAAATAAACTGCAATGATTTCACCATGGATTTAAACTCCTTCAGTGTAACATGGGCCTGAAGTTAAAGTTCAGATTGTAATTTATTCCAAGCATCAGGTGCTGAGAACCTAAAAGCTCTCTTTCCCAATTCAGTTCGTACTTTGGGAACAACAAATTGCAGAACATCCATAGATCTAAGATTATAACTTCCATGTTTCCTTGTTAAGAGACAGGACAAATAAAAAAAAAAAGTATAATACCCAGAATAGTTTTGTAAATAAACACATGCCAATGACTGAGCCGTCAGATACATAAAGAGTCAAGAGCAGCACAGAGTTGGTCATGTTCAGGAGTCTCCACATGAGGGTGTAGTAACAAGACAGATTGAACTTCAACATTGCAAGCACATTATCAGAAAGTAATTACAGGTCACATAGTAACAGCCATGATAAACTGAGACCTAGTATGTTCACATCAAAAACTGCAATGCATGTTAGCTGGGTATTGCTGTGATTTTCATAGATATTTAAAAATTTCTTGGTGGGAGCTTTCAACATGCTTGGTTTTCTGAGACCCAAAATACACTTTTGTGTCAGAGACCAATATCTTTTATTTAAATATTTTCTAAAATATATGTACATGTGGATATGGGTCTGGATCAAAGGCATAATACATCGTGAGTATATTCTGACACCATCAGCAGTGTATATCTGCACATATTCTTGCTACCTCAAGTCTTCTTGAGCTTTGTTCATTTGATCAAGATTTCCTTCTACTTCTCAGGCGGACTGGTGCATGTAGGTGTCTGTCTTCATGTTGAATCTTATTAGATTAGTGCAGTTGTTTAGTAGACAGAATCATTTTTCTCTCCAGTGACTGAGTTAACATGCAGGTTTATATTTTCTTGCTACAGTCGTTTTGGCTCTTTAGTGGAGGTGTACCTGGTGCCAGGCCGGAATGTTGGCTACATTAAGTATGCAGACCGGAAGCATGCGAATGACGCCATGGCAACACTTCATGGGAAAGTGGTAAATGGTGTGAAAATGAAGGTCATGCTCGCTGATCCACCTAAAGAGGAGTCACACAAGAGGCAAAGAACTTACTGATCCAGCTTCAGATTGGTTAAGGTAGGTCATGACTCCTGGTAAGACATCACCATTAATCCCATCCCATCTCATATCATTTGGCTAACTGAAGAACCTCAGCATGCAGGTGTTTATCAATATAGAGTTGCACTAATGAGACCTATGTACACTAAAACAGAAATGCTCAAACCACCACACTAGTGTCATCCTTTCATTAAAGGTATTTATGAAGGGGGGGGGAGTGTGTGGACAATTTTAATCACTTAGCATATGTATCATGGCTTGTTTTGGACTGTTTGACTCTGATTTTTAATTTTAACTCTTGTGCATCGTCTTTAAATTTGAATGTGCTTGTTGTCAAGTAACATTCTCTCTCACTGGTGCATTCATTCCACCTGAGACCTGGCATAAAGAAAACCTGTTTATCTTTTGCAGGTCAGATAAGAAATCTACCTCAATTTTTTTGCTAATGATTTTATATTTTCTCATTTATTACCAATTATTGAATTGAAGATGAAATCGGATTAAATACTATGTATAAAAAATAATCATCCGTGGTGATTCTGTAATCTGACATTTTTTACTTCTTCATGACGTTTTCACCCTTACATGACAGATTCTGTGGTTTTGGGTTTGTTTTTTGTTTTTTTGCATCTTTTTCTTCAAATTCCATAAAGGGGAAAAAAAAACAAGGGCTAGGTTCGTAGCATGTTCACTAAATTCTGTAAGCCCTTAAGGCATGGTTCTTCTTGATGGATGAAGCCTGACAAACACAAGTGCATATCTGTATTCCTAAATATACAAAAGAAGCAGGTCTCACAGCACGGTGTTCTTGTATAACTGGTTATGCTGTCTTTGTTCCTACAGAGTTTAAGTGACATGACGCATGACCTCGACATGACTGGACGGATTATTTACGATGACACGACCTCGTAGCTACGGACAGTGACTACTATATATATTTTGTGATGCTGTTTGTGATGTTTTGCTATGAGGATGAATTCTGCATCTCCTTTAATACTGCATTCTTTCTTTCAAATATGTAATGGTGAAATACACCTTAAGCGGTGTAAAATACTAAAGACGATTGAAGACAAAGCTTAAGTTGACAGAACACACACAGACACCAGACAAGTTAAATGATGTATGCAAGTTTTTGTGTTTCATCTAAATGGTCTCATTACTAATAAAAATGTCCACCTGAATTGCTTTGTGGGTTTTTTCCCTGTGTATTACCTTAAACGTGAATAATTGTATAATTGTAACAAAGGTTAATCCACAACACTACAAAGATACTGGAGTAAAGTCAAAGATGCTGAGGAGTGAAGTGAT
The DNA here is from genome assembly GCA_030068315.1 of Chrysichthys thysi. Lineage (NCBI taxonomy): Eukaryota > Metazoa > Chordata > Actinopteri > Siluriformes > Claroteidae > Chrysichthys > Chrysichthys thysi. The sequence continues at coordinate 14,980,872 of JAQLOM010000034.1, forward strand.
GCATATTTATATTCTTTTACATTCTTTTTAATGTGGTATGTGTTGTTAATTTGACATTTTTTGTGTTTTTACCCCCCTAAACTAACAAGAAAATTGCAACATAAAATTAGGTTTTAGGAAAATTCATACAAATAAGGTCCACAATCTCTTACATTCGGCAGTGGGCATATTTATGTGGCAGTCAGAGCGCAGTCCGTCTGTAACAGATATGACTTTCATGATGAAACTTGCATTTGCAATCTGTCCACTAATAGTGTTTTAATTAGCATTATGTTTGGCCAGCAGCACTACTTGGATTAAAAGCTCATGTGATCAGTAGGATAGCAGCTAGTGTGGTGGACTGCTCTATCATGAATCCACAGTAGGACCTGTTGCACTCCACCAGGTGGCAGATATTGTACAGTGAGTATAATTCAAGCTGTCATGTGATGTTTGATAGATGTGGTGTTTGTGCAGCTGTAATGAGGCAGAGCCCTGAATATGCCAACCAGCACTTCCTAAATTAGTCCTAATGAGTTTTCATTTATCTAATGAAATCTGATCATTTAACGATCATCAGGCTGGTGTATTTGTTTTTATTTATTTTCTAGGAGAGTCAGGTTAATCACCTAGTGATTACCAGAGTTCATGTGAATACAGGATGGGACTTGTGTGTAATGTAATCCAGAGCAAGACTGATTTCGGGTATGAACGAGTACCTGAGAGTAAATTATGAATAAATACATGGTCTAAAACATTAAAAGGGAAAGAATAGAGCTGTAAGGTGGAGTTTTATTTATTTATTTATTTATTTATTTATTTATTTATTTATTTATAACAATTTAAGCCCTGTGGAAGTTTTTTTTTTTTTTTTTTTTTTTTTCATACAAATATATGTATTTTTTTGTTCCTGTGATTTATTAAGTTCCCAAACTGAGGAGGGATTTTCCCGCCAGGTTAGGTTACTATACAGCACCCTCACACCGCCTTCATTCATCATGAGCCGCTCCGGCTTTTGCGCAGAACCAGCTGTGTTATTCAGTCCGTGGTCCTCCAAACCCCGCCCCCCGTGCTGGGATTGGTCATGGTCACGCTAGGTGCGCTAGGATTGGCCAGCAATGAATAAACCTTCTTGGGTGAAGCTCCAAATTCACCCGAAGCCAATCCTCGTTCGGGAGGCGGGACATGTCACAATACGGATGGGAAGAAAACAAAGCGGTCCAGTCCAGCTCTTAGTTCAGCTGGGCCTCTGAAGTCATCCTCTTTACTGCAGGGAGGAGCGTGCACCGAGCATCTGTCTCCAGTCCAGTGCGTTCAAATTCACCCGTACACGGCACTTGGCTGACTTTAGCTGGGCTGTTTATGGCTAAGACCGTGTATAGCTGTAGCGAAATAACAATGTACCTCAGAGGAGATCACCAAGGAAACGCTGATATCTGCTGACGGGAAAACAAACCGAGTGCGCGTGACTCCAGCATCCGGGACCGGCCGCAGCGGCTTTATGCGCCAAGAGGATGGCCAGTCCATCTAACGGTTAGTCAGGCAGCTCTTTTCACATGCTTCCCTTCTTCACCTTGATTTTTCTTCTTCTTGCCTAGATCGGGCTTGCTTTTGTAGCCCAGGCAGGTCCAGGCTCTGCAGTCCCTGTGTACTGTGGGAGCACTAAGGGTTTTGGTCTCAGCATTCAAATCACAGGCATTTAGTGCTTGTTCATGACATCAGGGACGTTTTGGTACACACTGAAAAAGAAAACCTCACAGTTTTCCTTATAACCAGTTAATAAACCAGTATTATCGATATGTATCCCTGTCTGATCAGGCATTTTCAGCCTCTGAGTGAAGCTTGTGCCCTGCACCGGGTCACCGGGTATGATGAGGACATTCATGGGTGACCTGCATCCTGATACCTGGCCATCTGTTCCTCATCTAATCCCTGTGTGACTGCACTTTAGGACTCTGAATACTTCAGCCTAGTGGCGTGTTTAAAGGTAATATATACCCCCAGTCTTTTGGATTCAGGTGCTCAGGGTTTATAGACACATGGGACATGGGGTGATGACATGATTAATGATAGACGTCTACACATCTTGATCATTAGAGGAGGAGAAGTGGACTTCTGAGATTTTTAGGAATCAAGGTCAAGCAGTGACATTGCAGCGTGGACCCAAAATAGACACCCGGCTTCCTTTAACACAGGACTTAAGACACGCTGGATTGGGAAGTGCATTTGTTTTGGGGTTTTTTTTCTTTTTTCTTTTCAGCCTTGGTGTAAGATCTTAAGAAAGTTCGCAGGAAAGGTGGTGAGATCAAAAGCAACGTCCTTCCGGATGTGTTCTGCAATACATCAGCTTGTTGTCATGTCACGGGAGAGCGCAAAAGTGCTGCTGATTCATTTAATTTCAGTGAAAAACTTCGAGAGCTTTGAATTTCTTGTGTTCTGATTGATTGAAATAATGGTGTCCAATCTAACCATATATGCTGACACCAAGATATAGTATATCGAATTTTCGTTACGGTTGACAGTTCCTCACATTTGATGACCCGTCCTCATCTGACCTGTTTCAGGACTTTAAATTGTATTAAATAACAAACTACAGGGTGTCCAGGAAAAAAGTCAGGAGCCGATAAGCTCTGACCTTTTAACCTTTCAACAAGCTGGGATATGTGAAGAGAAGAATTTCGCTGTACTCTAATGTAAGTATGTAATTGAACAATAGGAAGGTGTTGAGCAAAATGTGCGATAAATATGACCCAATGGCTGAGAAAATGTGTAGAGCGTAAGGGTAAACATAAAAAGCCTAAATAATAAACACAAAATTAAGTACACGTAGTCGAACTCCCATTGGTTCTTGACTTTTCGGACACCTTGTAGAGTCCTACTTTGCACTGGGTACTATGATAATCCAGTATTAAATACTTACATGGTGTATTATAAGCTAAGCTCATTATGTCCCTGAAAGCAGTTTTTTATTAAAAAAAAAAACAAAAAAAACATAGTACCCTCCACATGACACCAGTTGTAGGGATACCTTGTTCTAGAGTTGCAGATGCTTCATTTTAAACTCAACCAGACCACAGAGTATGACTGTCAGAGTCTCTTTTAATTATGCAGCAGTTCGGACACTATGACTGTCACCATGGACACACTTTAGCTGACCAATCACACTGCAGGTGGACTGAGTCAGCAGCACCTATAATGGTTTGCACAGAAACGAGGTTTGTGTAAAATCTCCCTGAGTACTGCTTCTGTGTGTCGTACACGTGTTCATGTATTTTGTTCTGTTTTTAGCAGACATCGAGTATTTCCTGGAACTCTATGTATCCAGTGGGATTGGTTTGTTTATGTTTAAATAGCACCTTTCCTTATGTATAGATTTTTGAACGATGCTTCTGTTGCCAAAATCTTTTGGAAGGCAGCAGGCTGTGGTAGTTCAGTGTCATAGTGAAATCCCTGACTCATATGCCTGGGCGTATAAGCTGCTTATTGCTCTTAGTCATTGCCTTTTTTTTTAATTGAGCCAATTGGGGCCCTTTTTTCCAGTACTGTAAGGAAACATTGCAATGTGCTTGAAATCAGGGATTTCAACAACAAACCTGCACACATGCACAAAGTGTGCTTACTGAGTACAAGGCTGTAATGTTGCTGTTCATGACTCCTCTCACCATTAGCAAGCTGATATTCTTGTAATACAAGCTGCTAATAATTGTTTGTCACACTCCAGATGATCTGAAACCATTGTATGGCTTTCATTTTACAGATACCAATATTCAGAGACTTTATTTATAAATATGTTGCCACTAAAACCTAGAGACATCAGTGAGCTGAATGGTACTGAAGGGTATAAGAATAATAATTACTATGCTGCTTGCTGCTAGTCACATGATCATACGAAAAAAGCAGAACTGTACTCTTGAGATCAATCAACCATCATGACTTTTAACCTCTCGTCATGTAGTCTAAGTGGAATTTCATTACTGTTTGCTGAATGTTTTAAAGGGGCCGGCTCACTCTTCCCAGAATCTAATGCATTGTTTTTTGAAAGCATGTGACCACTACCTGCTAGCTCTCTGTACTCCAAATTGTCTGCAAATTTACTGTTAGTGATCCTTTTGAAACGCATCTCGAGCTTTTTCTTCATCTACATACGCAGATGCTTTAAACAAAATTTTGCCTTATCTCTTCTTTCGTTCGGGGCCACCCATCAGATGACCAAGGTTGGTTTGGATCCATTACATAACACAATATCCATATGAAGATGGAATGGATCAGTCAAAAGAATTTAAAATATGGATACTTTGACGAGATATTTTCGGTTTCATGTTACAGTTTAACATCTGTGACCTAGGAGGTTGCCAGATTGTTGCTGATTATTTTTGGAATATCATTGGAATCGAAAATGGCCCAGAGGATTCTGGGAAGGCTGTGCCTGTCCCTTTAATTGAATAAATCAGGGCTGCCTTTTGGAATACTTTTTTCTAGAAGGTAAGTTGTTCCAGAGTGCAATTTGCACCCATCCCAAAGACTGTCTGCTTAGTGTAGTATAGTTTAGTTTTTGTCCAGTTAACGTTGCTGTGGTTCAGGACTGTATGACTTTCTGAAGTGAAACCCGTGCTCCAGTCCTTATCTTAATTAATTTGTATATAAGTACTGTACATACACTCAGACAATGGGCCATAGTTATCAATCTTTCATTAAAGTTGTGTGTAAGTGTTTGTGTAAGTCAAACCGGACAAAACATTTATGCCAGATTTACAAATGTTTCAGGAATACTGGTACTCTTGTGTGCTTATGTTGATCACCTTTAGAGTGCAAAGCTTGTTCCTGAGACAGCTCGTTTGCCTTTAGTGACAAGCGCACAGACAACTGGGAGCATGAAATGAATACTGTACGGTGAGTGAAAAGGCAGAAGTGGGAGTTATTTTAGCTCATTTCTGTCCCAATAAAAATATTTAACCGTTACGTGCGAAATACATGAAATAAGGAGAAAATGGTGTGACATGAACACCAAGTACGTCAAACAGGGGAAACTGCTATCATCAAGCTATTTTTAAGCTATTTTTTTGTTTAAAGTGTCTTGCCTGATGTGCTGGATCCAAAGTGTTGCATAGCATTAAAACAAGATGCCGTGGCAAACGGAAGTGATTCATAAGCCAGCTTTCATCCTGACGTGCGCTAAATCTTTTGTCAGCTGGGGCATTTGTACAGCTTATGGCTGTGTGCAGACAACATGTCTCATTCTCCATTTACACAAAGTCATTTCTTTTGTCATAATTAAATTACAAATTTTATTTGTATTTATTTAAGGGTTTGTATTTTTCATATTCTTTAATTATGCCAATAAAACAAAACATCTGGGTTTCACAAAATATTCCTGATGGTATTCTTAGTCCCTGAACTTGACCGTATAATTCATATATAAAGGTGTAGTAATCCATGCCAGTTATATAATTAAATTCAATCAGTCTAGGTTTACATTAGTTAGTCTTCTTATATGTAAATGTACACACAGTGATGAGTGTGAATAAGTGCTCCCATGCCCATTGTTTCCATTACAGGTGACCATGCACACAGATGTCCACACTTAAAATTGCCATTTATGATGTAAGTCTAAAAAGTGAAGTTGTTTCCTGTCCATATGTTTATGGGTCAAGTGTTCTGAGATGGAGGACTGTTTTTCTTACCTGTTCAGTTCTTAAGACTCAATCAGTATTCATCTACAACCATTCATTAAGCTTTTGTTTGATGAATAACTAAAGTAAATACATACCAACATGGCTAACTTGTAGCTTGTGTTTCAACTTGTCAGCTAATTTCCTCCTTTGCTCCAGTGCTAGTTATTTAGCTCATGTTCAGAAAACATTCATGATACTTGGAACACATTTATGATAACTTACTAAATGTAGTTTGTTATATAATAACAATAACAATAATGATGGTTATTTATGTAGCGGTTTTCATTTTGAGTCAAAATCTAAGACTGTTTTGAGCTAGCAAGAAGTGTACAGTAATTCTGATGCCACGGCTATAAAGAATGGTTGAGCACCAAAATCAACATGCCAGATCTTGAGGCAGATGGGGTAAAAACAGTAGAAGACCACACTGTGTACCATTTCTGCCAGCCAAGAACAGGAATCTGGGGCATGTTAAGATAGGAAAAACACCAGGTTCAGCGTTTCTGCTCACCACAATTGTAAAGAGTTGCACTGGACTTCCTGTCAGTGTCAAAGAAGTATGGCAATTCTCCTCTGACCTTTCTTATCAACGAGGCACTTCTGCAAACAGAACTGCCACCCCTGGATGTTTTTTCTTTTCACACCATTCAGTTCACTTTTTAGACTCTTGAGTGAGAAGGTCCTGAAACACTTAAACCAGACAGTCTGACACCAACAACCATACCACAATCACTAAGATCACTTGATGTTTGATGTGAACATTACCCAAAGCTCTTTCCTATATCAGCACGGTTTTACACGTTGCGCCGCTGCTACGTGATGGCTTATTGGATAGTTAATTGAATGAGCCTAGGCATTCCTAATAAAATAGCCAGTGGGTGTATCTCAGCTAGCACATTGCACATCAACACACTCTACAGTGAATAAAAGTTTAAATTCAAAGTATTTTCATCCAAGGTCAAGGACAGGACTACATGGCTAATTTCATAATGTTAGATTTAGCCACCCCTCATTTAGAGGTACAGTATTAGCATGGACTTTTGCAATCTAGCAGCTAAGTGGCATATCACTAGAAAAGATGGCACTGACCACAGGATTATTAATAAGTTCAATCTCAGTAAACTAAACTAAACCTTTGTAAGCTCTTGTGTTATGTTTAATAACTTGTCCTTTATTAGCTATCTTGTAGATATTGTATGAAAGCCATTGTTATTGTCATTTCTCTAATGAACCTAGTTTGAAAGAAGAGTGAAGCCACTTGACACCTGATTAAAAACATTTAGGAGAGATACATGGAAAAAGATTTAAAATAATTAGGGGGGCACAGACACGACTGTGCAATCTGTCCCTGTAGTATATGTCCTTAAAACCTTGTCATGGGCTGCATGTTAATTGTGTTGTATCGTATTGGAGGCAGCAGTGTCAAAAATGAAACCAATGGAAAGAGCAGCGAGAACACCTCTGAGTTTTGAAAGTCTTGTAGGCAAACACACATGTAAATGATGGCCATAGTCACTTGTGCCAGAATATAGCAACACGTCTCACGTGTCTTAACCGCTGTTTGCCCTGTGCTTGTTCATGGACAATGGCTTTATTCCTCAGTGGGAGGACTTTTAAATGCCTGTTCTTTTATGATGGCCAGCACAATGTCTGAAGGACATTTTGTTAACAACTAGAAAGGAAATGAGTCGCAAAGCATTGATGTTTTACTTTGAGGTTTTTACTTTAAAAAAAAGTACTAAAAGTCAAAGGTAGGAACATGCTGTATCACTGAAAAGGCTAATGCCTGCAGCTGCACTAATTACAATGATTTCCTTTATGGGCATTTGAAATTTGGGCATTTTCTAATTGTGAGAAGACCCTGACTAATTAAAAATGCAGTTTCTATATAAACTGATGTCTGAAGGAGATGTCTGAAGGATGAGATTGTACTGTAAGTCATATTTCATGACACAGGGATGTCTGAAGCGCTATATTTTAAAAAGATGCCACAGACCATAAGCTTTGTGGTTTTTCATTGTGATGGATGCAAAAACCTGAGTTTGGGTTAGTGTCTGCCATCCTGCGTGTATCCCAGCCTCGTGCCCAGTGTCCCTGGAATAGGCTCCAGATTCACTGCAACCCTGACCAGGATAAAGCAGTTACTTAAGAGGAACAAGAATGTATTATTTTTAGACAATAACTAAATACGTACAGAGCTGCAGCATGCTAAATGTAAGCCCAGGTTCCTGATTTTTTTCTTTTCTTTTCTTTTCTTTTGTATCATATGTCATTTCGCACGTATGTTTAGACGAATCCATATAATAGCTGTCTGATGAGCCTTTTCCTAATCATGTAGCTGATATTAGCCTGAATAGTTAAAACTATGCTTTCACCTAATGAGATCTATACACACTGAAGTTAAAAGGCCAAGCACGAAGCCTTATTTCTTACTCCAGAACATTACTGAACATTAGTGCCTCTACTTCACATAGCTTACGGCTGAAGAGAGATGATGAATGAGCTGCTCCACGCAAATGTGAATTGCTACAGAAAGATGCTTTTTGGTGAATTTTATTTATTTATTTATTTATTTTGCATTTAGAGCTAAGGGCAGTGCAGGTGTGAGCAGTGACCTTTGATGTAAAGAGATGGGATCTAGCTTCCTTTGAGCAGGTTAGCAGAAGCTTTTCCAGTTACTCCAGAAGCCTTGAAGTAGGCGGTATGGATTCTGCTGAGTCATGGGAAAGGTTTATTTTTTTTTATGTTTTATCATAGCCATTAGGTCATAAGGCAACCAAAATTGCTCAGTGTTTCATCATTAAGCAGTGAAATGATGATGGTGGCTTTTAATATAGGCTATAATGCCAAAGATTTGCAGTGTATCAAAAAAAAAAGTTTTCTCATTTACTCATTGAACTTAGACACTTTTTTAAGAATAAAGTCTTGAGCCAAAAAAAGGCCCACCTGAGATCATCACGCAGCTTCCTCATTTATTCTCCATACAGCTGATGAGGCTGACACACGGGTCAAACTTTTTACATATTTAACAGTGAAAAAAAAATGCACAAAAGGTATACCAGAAAGAAACTAGTCCAAAAATTCAGAAACAGGAAAGGGGAGTCACATTTTTCCTCAATGCCAGACTTTGCATTGGCGACAGTCTCATCATGGCGCACATGCGTTTCTGATTTATCATTTCAAAACAAGCCCTTGACAACCCTACTGGTGTCTCTCTCAAGGGGAGAGTATCTAAAGCATAGGTACATGCATTGTATTTCACAGGATGTATGTAGCAGTTAGCTAGTTGTGCTGTGAATATCACACAGCGCTCTGTAGCTTAAACATGTTTTTGAAACTCGTGTTCTAATACCAAACATGAACTTCCAGGTCACACAGTAATTTCTTTAACCCGCACTGAATCAGTCTGAGAGACATAAACTGTGTGTGTGTGTGTGTGTGTGTGTGTGTGTGTGTGTGTGTGTGTGTGTGTGTGTGTGTGTGTGTGTGTGT